>CAJDYZ010006851.1:23199-34604 GCA_903986555.1 Heterotrigona itama
GAAATTTTTCATATCATAGTAATATTAAGTTTAAACATTGTTTATTCTATAACTAAATTCGCAATGATTTATTCGAATATTGTTACTGTAACTAGTCTGTGATTTAAAAATATATGTGATTTCCATAATTTGAATGCTACTCTATATAATCTGCTAATCTCTATAATCAAATATAAAGATTATATTTTGTTGAGTTTTACTTGTACTAATGGTAAAAGAAATTATTACTAATCAGAGTTAATTAAAAAATAATTTTACATTTTCAGAGCATGCAATTTATGTATGCCAAACGCTACCAATAGCTTGTGCGCTAATTGCCAATGTGTCCCAGGGGATGGAACGCAGCGAATGGCTTTGACTGTGAACAGAATGATACCAGGTCCAAGCATACAAGTTTGCGAAGGAGATTACGTCGTGGTTGATGTTGAGAATCTATTAAAATCAGATTCAATCACACTTCATTGGCACGGTATCTATCAACAAGGTTCTCTTCATTACGATGGGGTTCCACATTTGACACAATGTCCGATCACGATTGGTAACACATTCAGGTAAAATAAAATTTAAAACAATTGAGTCAAAATTGAGAATAATTTAATTAAGCTTTCGTAATTGATTATTTTAATATGTTGCCTGCTGATAAATGAAGATCACAAGAGCAAAACATGACAAACCCAATTTTGTTATTTTTTTTTCTAAAAAAGAACAAGTATTTTAATATGAAATAATTAAAAAATGATGTAAATTGATAAATTTAAAGATTTATTATCTAAACTCACGACGATAAATGATGACGAGTAATATTAGTTTAGTTTCTATGTTAATTCAATTTAATCAATATCAGTCTGTATAATGTTACTAGTATTTTTTAAATGTTCAACAGTATGAAAGGATAATTTTAATATGAAACTGATTGATAATATATTGAATTTCAAATTGTCTTTGAAACAATACTAGAACAATATTATGAGATAAAATTTCATTTGGTTGTTTCAGAAAAAAAGTCGTAAGATAATTGTATATAATTGAGGCACCGTATTAAACGAAGATCTAGATATCAGATAAGATCTGTAAAATGTTTAATAGTAAAAATTACAGTAAATAATATTTATTAGAATATATATGTTAAATAAAAAATTATTTTTTTGTTAGATATCAATTTTTTGCCAATAACCACGGAACCCATTTATGGCATGCTCACACTGCATCACAAAAATTGGATGGTGTATTCGGAAGTCTTATCGTACGAGTACCACACGAGGAAGAACTTTATTCGAATATTTATGATTTCGATTTAGCAAACCACGTAATCGTTATTAATGATTGGTTTAAAGAAGAATCCACGAGCCGATTTCCAGGTCGTAGGGCCGGAGTAGTTCGTCAGATTGCCGATACTTTCTTAATCAATGGAAAAGGGAAATTCGTAGTGAGCTTTCCTTGATTCAAATATTTTACTGTAGAAAATAATTGAAACGACTGAAATAATTTCATAATTTCTATATTCAAATATTTCTAAAATTTTATTACGTAATATATACTTTTCTTTCTATCACGTATAATTTCAAAGTATTATATTTGTATTTCATATTGAACGATCTATGTGCATTAATTTCATGCGTCTTAGGATCCCACTGGCAGTACGACGAATATTCCTTATGAAGTGATCACCGTGGATGCTAATCATCGTTATCGTTTCCGTTTAATCAATTCTTTCTGTACTGTTTGTCCCGGAGAATTGACTGTCGAAGGCCACAGTCTTACTGTTATTGCTATCGACGGTCAACCTATAGAACCTATCGTAGTTGATTCTATAGTTTCTCTAGCTGGTACGATATTAATAAAAATGTAAAATATACTAATTATTAATTACCATTATACCGATTTAATTTTCTTTTTTCGGATAATTTTTACAGGAGAACGATATGATTTCATCATTAATACTAATCGAGAACCTGGTGCTTATTGGATACAACTGCGTGGATTGAATGATTGTGATGCTAACGGCATCCAGCAATTAGCTATACTTCAATACGAAGGAGCTCCTACTGAGCCAATGACCAAAGAACCTACCTTTAAGAATCCTATTCCTAATGGCGTTGTAAGTTGTTCTATTGCGTTTTGGAGAATTATTGTACTTTAAAAATTTTCAGAGTTACAAAAGCAGGTTAAAGCTATAACTTTTATATAAGACAAATATTTTATAATTTTCATAATTATAGGTATTAGATGTCGCAAGTTCCGACTGTTCTTCGCGCATTTGTGGCGATAAATTAAGGAACGCATTGTCAATCGATCCAGATATTCTGAAGAATGGCTCAGATGTGAAATTGTATTTAGCAATTGCTTCTCGAAAATATCAACCAGAAGAGATATTCGTACCTAATACATACAATAATTTTTTGAGTAAGATAAAAATATAATTATATAATTACCAGACACCAGATTTTTATGCAATTTCATATTTCTATGAAAGCAATTAAAAAAATGAAATCTCGGTAGACATCTGTTTCTGTTACTAAATATTACAACAACTATTTCGCTTTCAATATTTCATATGTATTCCCATGTACATTTTTTGTATTTTTATTTCTTTTTACGTCTTGAAAGAAGCGTGATTTTCTCTTTCGTTTTCTAAATCTTAAATCTTAAACAGTTACAGGTCCAAAGTCGATATCAATCACTACGTTAAGCAACATAAGTTCATCTTCTCCATCCTGTCCGCCGCTCACCCAGTTGGAAGACATTCCTGCAGATGCATTTTGTAACGCTGAAAATTTACCATCCCATTGCAAGCCAGGAGTTTCGTGCACGTGTATTCACTTGATCAAAATACCATTAAACTCCATTGTAGAGATCAACTTGATAGATGAGTGTAAGTATGTCAGATGTTATTTAATACCAAAAAGTTTTAATGATTTAAATGTTTAAATGTTTGTTTAGAGAAATTTAAATGATTTTTCGTAGAATGTATGTATAAATAAAAGCTTATGTATTTTATTGTATTATAAAATTTTTCTATTTTTTTTTATTTTAACGTCTTTAATGGAATTTTTATACTTTGAAATAGATTAATTCGAACTTCGTTAATTTGCGTTGATTTATAATTACAGTTAATTTGCCAAGTTCACGACATCCCTTCCATTTGCATGGATATTCATTCTATGTTGTGGGCATGGGTCAACCTTTGGGTCCCATTCCGAAATCGGATGTTAAAATGACAGTCGAATATTTCAAAGAACTTGAGAAGAAAGATCAGATAGTAAAGAATTTTGATTCTCCTCATGGAAGAGATAATGTTCCTATACCAAATAATGGATATGTTACAATTAGATTCCAAGCAAATAATCCAGGTAATCTTAACAGATAGAATTTTTTTGGATTTTATGTACGTAATAACTAAATGATTTTATTTTATTTCATTTTCAAGGATATTGGTTGTTGCACTGTCATCAAATTTTACATCAGATTGGTGGTATGGAAGTGATTTTACAAATTGGAGAGGTATCTGATATGCCAAAAACGCCAGACAATTTTCCAAGATGTGGTAATTTTAAACCGAAAATACAGCGCACAATGTGAAATAGAAAATTAATTGAAATTAAAAATAATAAAATAAGCTCAAAATGTTCATACACTTAATAACTATATGTATTTATTTCGTGTTTTTATATGTGTTAAAGATCTTAGCTATAAAGTATAATTAGTAACATAAATATCAAATTAATTTAAAAAGAAACAATAAAGATCTAATTATGTAAATCACTCGAAAAATTGCTTCCTATATTTCAATTGTCATGATAAAACGCAGTGAATCTATGTTATGCTTCGCAAACATAATTTAATTATAACTAGTTAATTTTTACGCTAGTATAAATATTCTAGAAATTATATTATGCGCCCATTTTAAACGAGTATGGTTTATTGTGTATATTAATTTGTAATCGTATTATACATATATAATATTAACATATAGTGTATATCAGTTTATGATACGAATAATTAAATAATACTCACAAATTAAGTTAGCCAGTGATCAATTAAAAATTACTAGATGTAAAAATTTTAATTCGTGTAGAATTAAAGTTGTTTTCTTTCCCAAAGAGGAAAAAATTTATGCTTATTTCAGAATTTTGGTATTCTTTTGTAATATTATTAACATTCTAAATTTACTGTATACGTTTGTCTATATACGTATACGCGCTTTCTATTAGTGAAAAAGCGAAACCGTAAAAATTAATTTGAAATCTTTGAAATTGTTATTGTTCAGGTTTTGAATAGCGTGACTAGATTTTGAATTTCAATTTTACGCGCCATTTTAAGCAAAGGAACAGCGTATTGCACTAGCCAATAGGAAAGCGAAGATTTGAGAAAGATGTGGCGGGACATCAGTTTGCAGCCGCAGAGCGTTGTGTCAATACCTGTCAATTATATACGTACGTATATAATTTTTATTACTGTTTAATAATTCCATTTTGTCACCTATTGCTAATTATCGAGTTAGTTAAATTATTACGCTTCTATTTGATACTTTCTTAGATGTTGTCAAACGATATTAAGTTAACGAACTTTTGTTCGTTATCTTTGGTATGGTTATGTATTAGTATGTGTTACGAGCTTCTGAGAGACAGTTCGAGTTATTGTTAATATTATCACTTTTAGTTTTGTATGTTAACTTTAAATTTTCGTTTTCTTTTATTGCAGATTATTGAGTGAATGTTGACGGAATCATTTCAAAGGGATTATAGACGTCACATTAATGAAATCATTTTCCCAACTTTGTGATGCAAACTTCGTAATATTCGAGTCATCGCTACAAAGGTATGTACACATCTATGCATTATTATTTCAAATAACAGAATATATCTCGTCTATGTCTGTAACTCTAATACAGAGGAGACTCTAATACAGAATAGACGTAACATCCAATGCATTTTTATATCACACGCTCGGGGAGCTCTAGAATCTTTTTATATTTTTCGTGTCACATCCTACTATACCGATTTAGGCACGTTTTGCACCACGACAAACGAGGTATATGAGTAAACCAAGCATCTTACAGAATTTCGTGGCTCGTGACCTGAAATACCGACATAGTAAAACAATCACTGGTTTTTTAGCGCACTCTACGTTTAAATAACGACGAGTTAGGGAACTAGTGAATGCGCCAGCAATATGATTTTTTGTTCATTACAGTGTTATCAAACTTTCAATATCGAAATGTAAAGCTCGTCTGTGACTATATCAAGTAAAACGATACAAGCAAAATGTTTAATGGTATCTCCAGATTCCAAAATACGAGATTAGTATCTAAAATTATAATATCTATCTAATCGTATCTAATATTCTATTATGTACTTATGTGTGTGTTAGAAAGAGCCCTATTCGTGTTTTACGAATTTATCGATTGGTTTTTTGTTGAAAATGATAAAATTATTACTTGGGGTATATTAACGGGATGTTTTATTTATTGAAATATACTTAGGGAAATATATTTGAAATGGACCTGATATTTAATCAACAAGGAAACGACATAGAAAAGATCTATCATTTTATCAAATGTTTTATAAAATATCTATCATGTTTTAAAATATCAATCATGTTTTAAAATATCTATCTAAAGTCCACGGTTTTCTACAACATTTACAAATGCGCTACACACGTTTTGTGTAGTAATTGTGTGTTTCACTACACAATTTACAGAGATTAACTAAAACTAAACGCACGCAACTTAAAATTAAGACGCACGCAACTTAGTTAAAACGCACGCAACTTAATGCTAAGACTCGCGTATCCCGCGATGTCCTCGGTGCTCCGCTAGGACGTTGTGCTCACGACGGAAGTTCACTTGGTAATGAGTGTCCGTACTACTCAAGGTTATATAATATTGCGGTCGTCAGTATTCAGGTATTATACAGTTGACAACTTTTTTTTCAAACTTCTAAAATTTTATCTTTGTGTTTACGTCGAAATTTTAATTGAAAATGATTTCTAAGCCGCTCGAGGTCAATCTAATGTTAATAACTCTTTTTTCAAACTTCGAAAACACTCCTAATATCCGTATCTCTCAAGGTTAAGCTAATGTTTCGGTCGTCAGTGATCCGGAACTGTTGATAATTTTTTTTAGTATTTCGTAAAACAGTTTTTTTATTATACTAATGAATAGTTTAATAGTTTTTACATTTCTATCGCTGAGTTACACTTTCATGAATAATATGTTATAATGTTAAATGTAATAATTTATTAATTTTGTATCGGCTAAAACTAAATTTACATTTTCATGATATTAATTTGTGTTATAACTGCATTGATGTATATTTATGTAGAGGAAAGTTATGTAGTCAAAAATCGAATAAAGCGGTGCTTTAGAATAATCGCGCGACATATAAAAATTTTCGTACGTTTTTTATTTTAGAGATCAAGAAATATATTTATTATGTTACTATTTTTCCGTTGTTGTAAATAAAGCAATTTAATTATTATAAATGAATTATTCAAACTATGAAATAATGTTTTGGAATTCAATCACTGATTAAATTGTTACAAGTAAATAGTTAAAATTGTTAAATAATACACAAAAATGTCATCGAAATGCATTATTTTACAGTTTGAACTATTCATTTGAAACAATTAAATTATTTTATTTCTATAATATTTCTAGACATTATTTAATAATTTTCACAACTTTTATATTACGATTAAGTTATTTCATTCAATAATTTATAAAGTCATTTCTCTTAAGTTGTCATTGTTCAAGGTTGTTATAATTTATTAGTTAAAAATTTTAAATAACGCTTAGAAACATCACGGAAAAGAATTAATTGTTTAATTGTTGCAAGTAAATTATTAGAAATATTAGATAATGTTTAAATTAAAATTAGAATATTCAAAAATAGTAGTTAAAAATTTACTTCGAAAGTTTAATCGATGTGCACAGGATGAAAGTTCAACTTATAATGACCTTTTCTGCTGCTCCACCTTCAGGTAAAGTGATACACAACAGATGGTAATCTTTGTCAATACTTCTGAAAGCACTTTTTCCATTAAAATAATCAATAATTTTAATTTTTAGGTTTTATTTGGTTAAAATTTTACAATTTCACAGTTTTATTGTTTCGTAGCTCCCATTAATTTAAGGCAACAATAAATATTGCAATTTTTATATTTTTCACAAAATCAAATTACGTTTGCACGATAGTTTTTAACTTATAATTCTGTTGACATGTACTAAATGCTAATTTATAAGTCTGAGACACATAATATTAATTTATGTAGGAAATAATTATATTACAGTCCAAAATTAAATTGGTTGTTTTTTGAGAATAGCTATGCAATTAAGAAAGCATTCACGTTTAAGTCAATAATTTTCGATGTAGATGCAACAAGATTATTCATATTTTTTGATTTAAATTTCTATTACTAATAGCGCTGCGGTGCAAAACCTACCCAATCGATATAGTAGAAATATGGCACGAAAATGACCAGGTGAGATCAGGTGATTCCCAGAACATGGGTTATCTGATTTAGTTAGTCAATGATAATACAATCTTTGAAATGATTTTTTCTACAATTTTATCTTATTTCGTTAAAGTAATTATCTGATTGAAAGTTAGAACGTATCGAATAATTCTAAGTGTAACTGATAGATGTCGTCGTTAGATAGAACGAGCGCTCCATTGCATTTTTAATTTAGAATCTGATTATTAATTATCACAATAGTTTTATAATATCATATAAATATTCATAATATTTTAAAAATATTCAAAGACAAACCTCTCAGGACAGTTATGTCGTCTGATCCATTAGGTATCTGAAAGAGTCTTCGGGTATGTAGAAAAATAAAATACGCACATTTTATTGCTAATTAATATGACTTTTTATTACGGAAACATTGGAATTAAATTGAATTTAAACAATGTAAATTGAGTCTTCTGGTTGTTCTTGAGTTTCATTCAAAAGATAGGCTTTGTTGGAATCGATCCAAGATACGAAGGATGTCACTCTGGTGTAAACGTCGGGTTTCCCGACGGCGCAAGGTTGCCCAAAGGAAACGATACCAACTTGCAGGCTATTAACGACAAGTGGACCGCCAGAGTCACCCTGAAATTAAAAAAAAAAAAAGAGAAAAATTAATCGTCAACTGAATGTTCACAAGAATTAACGTTTCATTGTATAAACTCGAATTTAACGTCGTTTGAATATAAAATATAATAATTATACTCACGTGGCATGCACCTTCTCCTACTTTGGTGTATGTGCAGATGTGAGAATTCTGGACTCTGTTGTGGGCCTGCTTGCATTTTGCCTGAGTTTCGATGACCAAGTTAATGTATTGCAAGTTGTTTGGTGGGTTTCCTCCAACCTGTAAAGCCAAACATATGTTTCAATGTTTCATATTGTCGAATTATTAAAATAATTCGAAATCTTCCAAATGAAAGCAACTTCAAATCATCTGAGTTGTCATTTTGACAAGTAAGCTTTAAGCAGTTTTCTATACGAAAATCTATATCTAATATTTCAAATTTCCTGAGAAGAAGAAGAATTAATCTTAAATAGTTTTCATCATGAAAATTTCAAATTTTTCAACAAGAAGCTCCTTAATCATTACATTCTATATTATAATCATTGCTGAAACAATTGTATCTCGCACTCACTCTGGTAGTTCCCCAACCGGAGAGAACGCAGGATGATCCTTCGTAAGTCTTGCTACCAGTTGCCAATTTGACTGGTTGGACTAAGTTGTTGAACGCAATATTGCTGCTCACAAGAATCAAAGCCACATCGTTAACGAGTAGGAGCGAGTTATAATTTTTATGCGAAACGATCTTGCTAACTCCGTAAGACTGTCCTTGTTGGTCCAGTCTATTTGTTCCAGCGTGTACGCTAACGGAGTTCAAGTTGGTCAAACTATAAAACAAACATTGATTTTTTTTTAAGTCAGTGGCAAGCTTTCTTAAACGACACTTAATTATTAAAGATTTTCCTTTCGTGATCATATCGATCATTTTGTACATTTGCTTCTCTTGGAACGTACCCACTAACACAGTGAGCTGCAGTGAGGATAGTACGTGCGTCGAGGATAGATCCACCGCAGAAATGGCTTCCAGACTTTCTCAGAGACACTTGGTAGGGAAACTGTCCGTTCGATGCATCTTTGCCACCGACAATTTGGCTTTCAGGGAAGCCTATGCAAGACAAAATCGTAGTGAAGTCACTCCATTCACGGCTTAACTTTTGTTTATTTACTACAATCGTTTATATACCGGAAAGTCAATTAGATAAATTAGGAAATTTAAAATCATCAAAATAAAGAGTTCCATTGATGGCGAGTAACGATCATTTAAACTTCGAAGAGCCATTCAATTTCATAAAGGTAATTCCGCTATACATTGATTTCTGTTTCCATTCTTAAAACATTTGGGACAAATTGAATCAGCTTGACTTGTTTCGGATCAGACTACTGAAGGCTACATTTAAGATATATAAGTATGAAGTACAGACTACGGAATACAAAACTCAAATTCCTTTACAACTTCTTTCGTCGGAAATTCTTTTGGAAAACTTCGAGAGACTGTTTCAATTGTTATTACGTACTTACCAAATGCGGTGACTGCAAGGCAGAGCACAAATAAAGCGCTTAAACTGAACATGTTCGTAAGAAGGTTCACAAAGCTGTAATTGACAGAAGTTGTATTGATCGCTTTATATACGCGCCGATAAGGATAAATAAAATATCAGATCATTATCAGAAACATGAATAAGCGCAGTCACAGAAAATAAGCAAGCGAAAATCAGTAGCTCTGATTATAAAGACAAGATATACCTAATAGTATCAGTATCATCAACTATCAGTTTCTTTTCTTTTTTGTCTTCTTTTTTTTTTCTAGGAAGCATTAATTAATTTGATAACGGATACAAACTTGATACACGGTACGGATAGTATATTGTTGTAACAAACATCGTGTGAAATTTCAATTGATAGTATGCATTGGTGGGATTTCAAACGGTATCTTTAATCTTTTAATTATTGCCTCTTGTAACGCAGTCGTATCAATTGTTTAATTTAGATATTAACGCATAAAATAGAAATTTGATTGACATTTTTTTGATAAAAAATTCTGGTAATAATTCCCGAACATCTCTTGACAAGTAATTACAAAGTTAATGTAAAGTGATGTTGGCAGCTATCTCGTGTTATTTGTCTTACTAATATGTTGACTACTGCGGCTATTTTTCTAAATATTATAGAACGATAAATAGATAATATAGATAAATAAGAGAAGAATGTGCTTTCATTGCACTGTCATTAGAACGCAATATTTTCTAAAAATTAAATATTCCGTCCCATGGGAAGAAAGTATGAGTTCCACGTGATTTACTGCAGGAAAGCGAAATTCCACCTTCGAGAATTCCTTTCTTCCAAATTTTTATTTTTATTGAAGAAAATTTGAAATCTTCGCGAATTACGAGGAATAAAACATCAAATACAGCGATAAATTAAAACGATCAATTTTATAGTTCGTTGCAATAATCCAGATTGAAAGAGCAAGCGAGACACTTCAATTCTATCTCCTAATATTCTTTCCAAACTTCTGGAAGAATTTCGCCTTGTTCATGCGCAACACGCCGAGCAAAAACTTTGTAATGAGCGAAACGAGCTGGGTGGGACGATGTTTGCAAATCATTAGTACGACAGCAAGGGCTGAGGGTTGGTACTTTGGGACGAGGCGAGGGTTGAAAGTCTGCGTGATGTCTTGCAGGTATATACTCGCATTATTACCAGGCGTATTCAAGACGCTTGTTTCATTTCATTAATTACAACACAACATTTACTCTGAATATCGCGAAACAATGCTCGACGAATCATCGTTAATTCATCGTGCTTAAAAATCTCTGTTTATTGTCTATAGTATTAACTTGATAATTCTGCGCATAGAGATAGGTATTTCCGGCGAGATAAAATAAAACAGTAAGTTGTTAATGCAATTCTCACAATAGATAGTAAGTTAATAGATAGTAAAAATAGATAAAGATAAATGGTAATTAATGATAATAAATTATTTGTAATTTAAGTTGGTAAGAGTATTCGTAAACTGTAGAACTTTTACGCAGCTATATATTTCTATGGAAAAACGTAGTAAAAGGAAAGTGGAATTCATAGAGAGATTTGTTCCAATTATTAAATATCATAATGCCTAATTAATATAAATATTATAATTTCAATTACTAAATACAATAGTAAAAAATGTTTTATATATTTTTGCACGTTAAGTACACTCTGTATTTTTATACTTATGTATTTCCTAAAAGTGAAATTTATTATAATGTCTGAATTTGAGACAGATAAAAAGCATTTGAAAAATCAAAATGATAAAATTTGGTATGTAATGATTTTTTCTTTTTTTTTT
>CAJDYZ010006862.1:8126-21104 GCA_903986555.1 Heterotrigona itama
TACAGCTCGCCGGTAAATACGACCGTGTAAAATATCGTTAATATGCAAATATTAACGTTTATTAATACGGTTCTGATTGATTACCTTTCACGCATGTGAAAGCAAGTCCGCTGCGGTTACGGGGGACAATTTGATTCGTTTGCCCGGCGCATACACGCGAACGCGCGCGTCAAAGTCAGAGACGCGATACGTATTTACGAATCCGAGTCGAGTTTAACTCGCCGTTTCTCTTCTCAATTCTTCGTGGACAAACGTTCGAGTGTACGTTGCAATTCTGCCATTATTTCCAGACGCGAAGTATTGAAACATTACACATTCAGCGTTCAATTTGAAATTCAATTTGCAATTTCTTTCAAATTCTTTCAGATCGTGACTGTTTCATGGATGCTACGCCAAAGTAAAAATGTTCCAGTAATGGATTTGTTTGTGTATGCCTGTGTGTATAAGTTTGGAATGAGTATCTGCAGGATTAACGAAAAAATTACTCGCAAGTAACTCGATGTTTCGTCAGATTCGAAATTTTCACTCAGGTGGTACTCGATTCGATTTCAACAAAAGATGAGAAATCATTGAATGAAATTCATCGATCATTGTTAATTTAATCTCCTTTTTATACGAAATTATTTGTTCTGTCCAATTGCGCGAATTGCTCTCGATACATAACAGAAACGTTTACATAACCTCTCTGTAATAACTCTCATCGAAAATTTTCTGTTTAATAAAATATTGAAACATAAGTGAAGTTAATATAACAATAATCGGCCATGAATATGAAAAATACAGAACCTTCAATGCTTGAAAAACGTTATTAACTCGAATTATAAAAATCTTGTTTCACTATGATTCTCAGCTCGTAAATCGGTATAACACACTAAACATCATCTTTGATGAATAGTGAATGAATCCAATACTATTGAGCAAACTGTTTGTTTTAAATTTGACTTGGAAATATTAAACTTGATCCCATCACTAGTTACAGTGAAAATAACTGTATAAATGGCAATGAAAAATAGTCGATAATTTAAACTGATATAATTTCGTAAAAAAAGATCCATTTTATAAAGCGTGAAGCTTCTACTTTGACAATGCTGTGAGTTTATCTTTTTCAAAAATTGTAAAAATTTAAAAGTTTATTATTCTGAAGATTAAAATCTCCTGCTTGCAACAACTCTTTAGAACTTGTACGATTTTTCCTTCACCATTTTATTAAATAGTAAGCAATTAAATTACAAAAAACATTCAAGAATTTCAAGAAATCCTAACATTACGTCACCTGACTCTGATGTTCAAAGTTTAATAAAATGGTGATCAAAAAAGAATCCTATAGGATCGCGAGTTTTAAGAAGTTATTGTAAAAAAAAAAAGTTCAATTTTCAAGACCACGGTGGATTTAGTTACCGAAAAAGAAGTTTTTCGATGTTTTTACACAATTTTCGAGAAAGATCGAACTCACGACTATCAATCAAAATGGAAGTGAGACCAAGTGGATCGTCACGCGATCTTCCTTCGTGAGGTTTATCAGTTCGAATTATCGACGATCGTCCATTGTCATCGGTATAGCGATGCTCCACGCTGTGTATTCGATCCGATGGACGATCTCCACCGCGGAGCAAATGAGAGGAAAGCGCGACAGCCACAGAACGAACGGTTACAGTCGATAAAGCAGGTGTCTGTGGACATTTCGTGCGCGCTGAACGATCGAGAGAGTAAAACTCGGTCGCGGATTTTTCCTGCCCGTTGTTGGCGGACAAGCGACCGGAAGACTGCTGCAACGGATAAGAGAGAATATCGGGATACCACTAGTTTCTTATCGGAATCGAACATCATCCCTCCCCCCCTCCCCCCAGAAGAAAATTCTTGTGCCCGTTGTTATTTCAAGATACCGGTCAATCGAGATACCGGGCTAGCTCGAGCCACTCCGGCGGGGAAGCCACCGTTTTCCGGTGCTCGCGGACGACAACGGTCCGCGTAAATCTAGATTGCGCCCCGTAGATACGATGAAATGGCGTGGAGAGAATTCGATAAACAGTGCGACGTACTTCTTAAATAAACCGCATCCTTCCCGCGCACGAACGTTTCGCCCGGTTTTTATACTCAACGGTGCCCCCTCCGCGATAAGGACCTTCCTTTGCATACTCGAAAGTGATTCCGTGTTTACCAGTGCTTCTTGCTGCGCGGCTGACGCTCGCTCGGGACCGAATTAATCCGAAAGATAATATCGCCTGGCGAAAAGTTTCTTCAAACTTGCGAGCGTAAGTACTTTGATTAGAGATCGAGAGTGTCGCGTAAATTAGATTTTGCTTTCATTAACTGACTGATTTATTTATTGAATTTATTAATTTTAATTAATCTCTTTGATCGGATCGGAGTGGCTCTGTGAGTGGACCAGATATTTTTATGCGTTTTTTTTTAAATTTTTAGGACCATAACTTTCTATTTAGACCTATTACAGTATATGGTAATATATATAATATAATATAAATAATTATACTGTATTATACATCATAATAAATTTATTTTGATGTTGTATATATTGTTTGCATTACTGTACCTTTCAATTTTCAATAAATGCATAAAAATCCACCTAAACCCCTACATACTATATTTACATATGTAAGTATTTCTAATGGTACTTGCAAATACTCAACACATGTGTATGATCAAATGTATGATTTAAATATATGATACACGTCTGGGAAACATTCTTTTGCGATTACAATAATACGGAAAGAAAAATATGTCATCACTGTTGAAAAACGAAACTCGGGAGGAAAGAAAAAACAACTTTATTGAGGAAAATTATGAACCGCAGTATTTTGTCACTTGAAGTTAAATAATGTATCCTACGACCAAAATTCTAGAACGAATTACAATGGATCAAGAAAGTATTGGCACACCAATAGTTTTCTTGTAATATTTTTACAGAAACAAATGATATATTTGTACAGACAGAATCTGTTTCAATAAATATTCAGTTTACTATGTGAAGTACAAAATGTAACGCGCACAATAACAATTTTTATCAAAGAAAATTATTAACACATAAGGTTGTTTTTCTTTGCTGTTTCCATCGTGCATTTGAACAGAATATGAAATGTTTTTAATATAATAGTTTGTTTGAAGAGACAAAACGTGCTTTCTTTTACAGTATTTACAAAAAGAAATTTCGTAATTTTTCTAATAACTGGAATTATTAAAACGCGTCAATATTTTTCTGAATTTTTATATTTCTCGTGTTATTGTTGCGTAAAAAAACGTTACTGAAAAATTACTATTGCACGTAGCAAACTATTTAAACAGATTTTGCTAAATGTATCATTCAAATTATCTCACGAAGATGCTGCCAAAGAAACTACGTGTGCGTAGTTTTTTTCACCTAATGCACTTCATTGCAGAACAGTTTCTTTCAAATTGATTGCAACAATATCGCGACAATACCACTGTCACCGCGTAAAAGTACTTATGTTCAACACATCGTAACCGGTAGCAAGTCGCAACGAAATGGCAATAAGATCGCGTGCTCGGAGTCTAAGGTGAGAATGCACGGGAAAAGGACTTCCATTACTCGCGTTCTATTTTCTCACACCTAGTGCTAGCCTGTCGTTCGCGAAAAGAGTGAGTCGTAACGCGACGAAATTACCGGCCAACGCGAACCTGAGCTCTCGTGACCTTAAACATAAAGGGCGAATGGACGTCCCGCTGGATACTATAATAGTTCTCCGGCCGTCTTGGTGTCCAACCGAAAAATACGCCTCTGACGTATACATTTTCACAGTTAGTCACTTCCTCTCGACGAATTAATTCCTATTAACCCCTTGACATTTGACCCCAATTAAATGAAATTCAACACGACGAAAAAAATATTTATTTTTCATTCGTGTAAACTTAAAGATAATTTTTTTCTTGCAAAATGTAATGAACGATGTTTGTAAACGAAATTAATAGAAAATGATGAAAAAACAAATTAGTGATTCAACAGTCCTGCAAAATGGCAAATGCAGAGGCAATGGACATTTTTTTACACAGCTAGTTGTTTCGCTTCTTCTTTATGTTATATTGTGAACACACGTGACATTTCTTTACAGAATGTTTCTCTTTAGTAGTGGAAGGTATATGTTCGGGGAAATGTTTAGCTTGTAACCGAGTTGAACAGTCATTGTGCGAAGGTATAGAATAGTCGTGTAAAGATAAATGAGATAACATTTCTTTTGCAATGTTCAGACGAAAATTTAACAGTGTTTGTTTGAAATAAGTAACTTAGAATATAAGATAAAAATGTTTCTATATTTTTACGTACGCGAATTAACCTCAGAACGTCAACGGAGACATCATTGTCGATTTTAGATTAAACAACGCATAACGTCTCTCAAGAGGTTAACTACACAAAATACGTAACATTCATTGATAAATGATTGGGGTGGAAATTCCATTCGACTCTCGTTACTTCCATCAACGCTTCAATTTGATATGACGCGCGAAGTACACGGTCATCATGGCGCGCTCTTTCTGCACTTTTTCACGGGAGGACGAAGAGGTCGAATCACGGAAAGAAGGCCATAGGTTTAAAATGCGATTCTTGCGCGACGAAACTTGCGGCGATATCGCGCCAACGGACTTAAGGAGTCCGCGAAAATCTTTCGCAGACTTCGCCAGACTTAAACGGCGTAACTTTCGCGGAACCTGTACAACGTTCGAGTCGGGACTCGATCTGCTAATTATCGCAAATTATTCATGAGTGCCGGCGGAACCATCTTCGGCAATCCGCTTAGCGTACCGACCACGTATTCCGGCTTCTACTCGCCGGTTAGACTGTTCAAAGGACGATACGAAAATATTCCCTGTCGTGAATGTTTCCTGAGATTGCTGTATTCCTTTTCTCTCGCGAGCTACTTCGCCTCGTTTAGAGACGAGTAGGAGGTATTAATTAGCCAAGAGACAATGGAAGTTTACAGGCACGTCGATGAAAGGTACGACGTAAATTTTTTACACAGGCAGAACTTAAAACTTTTCGGGATTATGAATATTCTGTCTTGCGAGGGCAGTCGGCAATCTCCTTTCGATCCAATTTCTTTTTCTTAACAGAAAAATTAATTTCTCTTTCTAAATTTAACGGGCGTAAATCTTTCATAACAGTATCACGAAGAGAGACAAAAAAAATTTGTAACATACATGCAACGTAACACGTTATTAATTCAGAAATAATCGAGCGGTTGAGGATCAGAGTGATATAAGTCCAAATTTTTGTTAATTTCAGTTAATAGTTTGAAGTTTGTATTTACTTTATGGTCAACTGTTGTTATAATTTATTTTATTATTAAGAAATGGCAATACTTCGTAAGAATGGCAATAATAAAAAAAAATATATATAAATAATAACATGAAAGTAATGAAATAATAACAGTGAAAGCGATAATAAGATAATTTTACGAGAAATATCATAAAAATCATTACAATCTTCTATCTTTCGATTGTAATTAACAAATAACTAATTTTAATCTAGAAATTCGAGTTACTTGCGAACTATTCATTAAATAAAAGAAAAACTTTTAAGTTTAAACAAGAAATAAACATTTGGTGGGAAGGGATCTGATGTAATTAGTTTCTTCGTTTGACATAACTGAAAATTATTCAAATTTTCGAATAATTGAGGAAAGGATCAAATTTTTAGTGTAAAACAGAAAAATATGTGACAATCGAAAAGCAGATCCAAGAAGAGATGAAATCCAAATAATTACCACGTATAATTGCCAATCTTCAGGCTCTCATAACTGAATCAGTCCAATCGAACTCAGATGAAAAGAATAATGGCAAATAGGAAAAGTAAAACTGCATGAAATAGCAGATTAAAATCGACCATTTAAATTTAAGAGGCTACAATTGATTTTATCAGTGATACTCTCGAACGAGATGACAAGATCATAATACAAAAAGACTATCTTCCTTTCAATAATAGTCAGTTAGTGTGCTCGATGGCGAACAATTAACCGAGCCATTCGAATTCTACAAAAAGAAAAAGGAAGAAAAAAAGAAAAAAGAAAGAAAAATCATTGGCACGTGTCCTGAGAGCAACGAGGTCCAGCTCATAGAGAGAACGAGAGGCATTTTTCCCAACTGTAAGTAACCCAACGTGTTCGAGCATTAAACTTCGCTGGAGGTAATCCATCAACAGATTAGGTAGCTTACTCGCCAAGTAGTCTTACAAACGAGTCTCGCGGCTCCCGGAAACAAGAGTTCGGATAGGGCAAGGAGATCTCTTCGACGAAAATTCAGTCGGCGTGTCCTTGAGAAGAATCGAATTGGCCAAACAGATTTCTTCGCGCGAGGTCTGAGAGCTCTGCCAGCGGAAGTTCGTGGCCAAAGACTTTCCAAAAGATGAACACCCAAGACGGATATCCTCGATCACCGAAAGAGGCTGAATCTCGCACTGACACACCCAAGTGTCAACCATCGATTTTAACGAAATTTGGCATAAATATAGTTTTCGAAAAAATGTCGTATTTTCTTTATTGAAAGTGTCCTAACCTCAAAATTTTCGCGTAAGTCGATGAAATTAATGTTTTTTAAACGACGGATTTAACGGTGTATAGTATTGTGCGAAAAAACCATTTGTTGAACAATATATTTAAAAAACCCGTATTTGTTGTCAGTTTCTGATGGTTGGAAAGCGAGTCTTGGCGAGCCAATTTATCCTTGTAAGTTCCGAATTTCTACAAAGTTCCGACTTGTGCGACTGCATCTACGTTTCGGCGCCATTCGACGGAGGGGATAGAGTACAGATCGAGAAGATGGAACGCGATTTCGAGCTCTTTGGTATCGAACATCCGGACGGGCTTGACGTTAGACTATCTATATATACGGCGAAGATAATCCAACGTTAAGCTCGCTCGATTCGCAAAGACTCTACCCGTTTGCTTGAGGATTTGCTATTTCGCTTGACTTCCTTCCACCGCCCCCATCCGCCCCCGCTTTCTCTTTCGTCGATGCACACCCCGATGTTCCAACTATTACCGCCATCGTTGTCCCGAAACTACTGCTCTGCGTACCAGTTTTCCTGAGGACTCGGTTGTCGGGGAATTGATTGAAAAACAAGAGAAAGAGAAAGAGAGATAGTGAAGATGGTTTAACAGGTAAAAAAGAGGAGATAAATAAAGGTGAAAAGAAAGAAAGGCACGAGACAGCGGCAAAATTTACACCTTGCGTTATTAATGGAATGAACCCAGCGTTTCCTTTCCACTTTCAGTGTCTGTGACTTTTTGTTTACGTAAAATCCAAACGGACGAAACTTCAAATTCAAATGCGTTGAAAGAGAAAGAAAAAGTCGCGAAAAGAATATTTTTAATTAATCGACGCTAGAAATTAACGAGGCTCTATCCTTCTTTTCCGAATGTGCAATAGTTATGTATTGTCACTTGTTTTATTTTATTCGCGTGCGTGCATTCATATATAGTGCCACATCGGAATAGAATGAACGTCTGCTGACTTACTGTTTTAATTCGATATGAAATATAAATATCAAAAACGAAGAATGTTAATATCGCTTGCCTTTAAAAATGACTAGTTACAAGAACGTAAAATTTATTACTAAATCCACTAATTAATCGAGAATGTTATTTGAAATTGAATACCATTAAAAATTTAATAGACTCCATGTTAAATAAAATTTCAAAATTACGTAAAGTAAAAGATTTAAATATTGGAAGTTAAAAAGTAACTTTTTTGATAAAAAAAGAAATGATAGTTTAAACGAAACATATGTTCATTTTATTCTGACTTGAAATCTGCAGCATCTTTCTCCTTACAGATAAAATAACTAAATCACTTCGTTATAATACAAACATCGCAACTGCTTTTGTTTCGCTTCTAGACAAATAATCTAAAATACGTATTAACATTTGCATACACTTGAAGAGAGATGATGAATGCTCCAGACATACGAACATTATTAAGTAATATATTACACTTTTATTATATCTTTATAATTGTACAACTAAATGTTAATTTACTAAACGTTATTTTACTAAATGCAACATATTTTTGTACTTCAAACGCGTACAATTTCCCCTTCGATCACTTCAAAAGAATTAAATCTCACTCACGGGAGGTCAAACCGATCCCGCATTCGCCGGTCGTATTAATCAACGAAGAAGCATCCGGCCGCCGTCTGTTAAATGAAATGAAATTAAACGAAAATTAAATTTTCCCCACGCGGCGCAATGGTTGATCGATCCCAACGATGATTGATGACTCGGTCCGATTCGCAAACGCTCCATTGTCCGCTCGAGAATTTGCCATTCCATTCGGGTTCCTTCTCTTTCACCACACGCGCAGAGCACCTCGGCCTCGGTGTTCCAACTATTAGATACTAGCATCGTTGTCCTCGGCGTGCCGGGGAATTGGTTGAGAAACGTGAAAGAGACGCGAAGAAAGAAAGGGGCGAAAGGAGATAGAAGAGAGAAGAGTCAGATCGACGAGGCGAGGATGGTTTAACAGGCAAGAGGGGGCAAATAAATAAAGGCGAGAAGAAAGGAACGAGACAGCGGCAACGTTTCGTTGCCAAACGAACAACAAAACGTTTGTTGTTCCGAGGCAGGAAGCTCGCTGCCGCGCGATGATAAGAAAGAATTCGCTCTTTATCTCGGTAGGCGGCCAGCTTGCACGCGAAAATCCCTTCTGCGATTCTATTCCCGACGCCTGGAAATAATTCTGCATCTTGTCCGCGTAGAGAGAGAAACTAACCAACGTTCCCTTCCTTCGGGGGAATCTCTTATCTCGCGAAGGGAGAAAGGAGACGAAAAAAAAGAAAGAAAAAAGAGAAAGAAAGAGAATGAAAATCTCGATTCGACGAAAGAATTCAGCTTGACCCTTGTATTCCAAGCCGCGCTTGTAAATCCTTTCGAGATAACGACGAGTCGAACGTAATCGATAGAACGGCAATGAAAAATTCACAAACTCCTCGCGAATCTTATTGACACGGTCATCTGATTTTGAACCGTGTACACATGAACCGAAATTAAAGATTCGTGTACATGTTTTTAGTCGTAAATTCGAGTCGTATTTTGTAACTGTATTAGACAGCATATCACATGTTCTTTAGTATAGTCTTGAGTATACATTTTTCAGTTCAATGAATCCTCGGATGTCACAAGTGAGAGATTTTGTTCATTTGGTAAAGCATATTCCCGTTTTTCTATACACGATAGATGCCTTGTGATTCTAATTCCTGTATGGAACAAAAAATATATAAAGAAACATAAACGTGAACTTTTTCTCCGTCACGGACTGCACGAGCTGCTCACTCAAACAAGACTGTCTGCTCCTGCACTATAAAAATTAGTTTCCACTCTGTTCATCCTGTCTCGTCGTAGCGGAACATACAAACTACTTTCCCTATCTTCTTTCAACTTTAGCAGCTATAGTAAAGAAAACAATTTATATGTACATATATGTAACTAACGCGAGTATTGTAGCCACGACACTTTCAACACAGTGAGAAGATCGATGCAGTGGAGGGGATAGCGATCAGGAAAGTGGGGGCCGAGGGCCGCCAGTTCGTCACTTCTGGTGTAAACATTTGGGACTAAATTTTTCAGCTTATAACAATTTAGACTGAATTATTCTTTTCACAAATCTAAATTATATTAGTAATATTAATCACTAATACTAATAATATTACTAACATTGTATTAATATAATTATATATCAGATACGCTTAATAGGGGTTTTTATAACTTTAATTGATGACAATAAACGATCACGCGTCAATTTCTGAAATTTAGTATTGTCGAAATAGCTTCTGGTATTTCACAGTGTAGTTTCTTGAAGAGCTAATCGAGATTGAGATTCCTTTAATCTGATAACATCTAGCTAGAGTTGGGACACGAAACTTTTAAATAACAAGCAGTTTATTTTGTCTGTTACATGTTCCATAAAGGCTCGCGATGTTATAGAAATTCAGAGACAGGGTATCAAAAATTTGTAATAAAAATTACATTATCGAGATTCAGACATTTACATGCATACGTTGCACAACAGAGGCCTCGAATATCGAAATTATCGTTTCCACGTTTGCAATCAATCATTTCTTACAATCCAGCAGAACGTAAAGATTATATTTTCGTGCACTTCCTCTCTTGTTTCCTCTGTTTCTCAACGGTGAAATTCTTCTCTTTGCTTGTCATATTCCCTTCTAATATTGAAATTCTTACAGAAGTGCATAGAATTCCCCGTTTGCCCGAGAACTTCCCGGAGAAAATTCAACTAACGCGCACGTTGGATCGCCTGCACGTCGAACCTGGAAAAATCTTCTCGCGCAACTTCGCAATTCCGGGCGGAAACTTCGCGCGATCCGCGAGATACGGCGGATTTCTTTCCCCGGCGCGCGGCTCTTTTTAACAAATGCGCCGAGCGAATTTTAAATGAAAAGGAAATGGAAGAACGCCGGACGGAATAATTAATTACCTTTGATATCGATTCGTCGTTGAAGCTAAATTAAGGCTAATTCTCTTCGGGGGGTTATTCCTTCTTCTTTATTCTTTGCGCGCGCACACGCACATTCTCACGATGATAATAATAAATGTGAACTCTCCGCGGATAAACGCAATATAGCGGATTTTTGACCGATCCCGCCGGATTTATAGATTAATAAATCGCACGAGTGAGTTCATTACCGGCTCGCCCGTCCGAAATTGCTGCGAGCTGGTACTGTTTTTCGCGGTGACGCCGTGGGTGACCCAGGAAAACGAGCATAAAAACGGCAGTGCGTGTCTCTCGTCGATTCGTTCCAATTCCGAGCGACTGCCGATTTCACGGTGGGAGCAGAAAACTGAGAGAGAGAAAAAAAAGAGAAAACGAGAGGCCGAGAGAGCGATACCACCTGGCATAGGCCAATCGGCTCGATTATATCATCGTTTCGCGCGAACGGCGCGCCAAATATTCGATTTTCATTTTGTCGGTCGAAGAAAATCCGATACTTTCCATCCATTTTTTTTTTTTTTTTTTTTTCGACGTTTCGCAATTACGTATTCATCGGTGGAAAATGTCACCCAGACCGTCCGGCCGTAAATAGAAAAATTTCCGCGGTCTATATATAGCTTAATTCGTCCATTTTTAATCCCACCGGGTGGCCGGGTTCGCGTCACAGCCGCGCAGGATTACATTATATGTTCGGGGGCGAGCGAAGAGCGAGGTGCTTTCGCGTAACACATGTTTTATAATAAAGCATTACAAACGTGCTTCGAATATGGAGAGTGATTCGTGACGAGCATACTGTAACAAGTATTCGATGATCGAGTATCTCTTTAGGTAAGCTCGTTATTTATTTGTTAGTTAGGCTTTGACTGTATTATTCTAATATTGAAATATCTAATATTGTACATTAGATCATTTCACGTTACAAAGGAGCTTTCATTTAACAATTGAATCCCTTGGTTGAATTGAACGTGTGAATTGAGCTTTTAATGTTGTGAAAATATTGAATTTTCGTCCAACACTTTGTAACAAATTAAATTAAGAATAGAATGTAGTTTTATCACAACGAAATAAAGTGAATATGATAACGCAATTTGAAAAAAATCTTTCGATTACCATTAAATTTGCCATTTCTTTCGATAGCACACTAATGGTTAGTTAATGTATAATTAAATACCATTATTAACGATGTAGAAACTGATTTTTATTTTTTATTAGTATAAAATACAACGTACGTAAATTAAAATGGTAAGTGAGCAAATATTTTCATAATAAAATTATTAAAATGGTAATAAACTGATTTTTCTTAATTCTGGACTTATGCCATTTGCCAATGAGAAGCTCAATTGTTCAGAATTGTCAATTTTCAAATTTTTATATGGGAATGTAAATTTTTTGTTTAATTTAATGTTCTTGGTTAGATTTAAATTCTATATACTATTATATGTAAAAGCGGTGTATTTTAGTTTATATATTTAGCTTACTGTTGAAAAACTTTTAATCAAAAGTCAAAGAGAGTATATTGTTACTTACTCAGAAGAATATATTATATTATATTATTATTTTAATAATATAATACAATATACTTCGTAAACGTGATCATTTGTAGTTTAAAATTTAATAATATACTTTGATGCAGTAATTATTGCATTTTAAGATTCCATGTGTAATTTTGTTATTACGTACAGAGAATATATATATATATATATATAAATAAAAGCTTTTTTGCGAAAAATAATATTCCATGTAAATTTGTATGAACTGTTTAATGGAAAAACGGTGTAAAACAATTTTTTAATATTTGGTAACGCCACATTTCAAAAGCTTAATCTTCATCCAATACGTTTCATACAATAGTGCACGATATAACTTTGCAATTTTGACATGTTCTTTGATATTATTTCATCTTACGTAATTTTTAATCCATCCGGGAAATTTATTACACCACTTTCGCATTAAATGGTAAATTTCGCATAATAAACTTTAAAAAAAATGTGTTTCTTTTTTACACAGTTACCTATCTAAAATCTCTTAAATGGTTAAAACCGATCCCTCCATTGTGCAGAAATTTATTTCTCTGATAAAATAAATATCCTACGCAGTAAAATAATAAAACCAAAAAAAAAAAAAAAACGAAACAGAAAAAAGAAAAATATATCTCTTCTTCGGTTATCCTAAAATCCAACTCGCTCTCAGAGGTAGTTTCCTGAAATCGATCCGGATCCAGTTCGAGTGGGAACGTTCTTCCGTGAATTGTACGCTTCGTGCCGCGTATCGCGCGAGGGATGGCGCGATCTTACGTCAGGTAATGGCACACAAATTAACCGTGGCTAATTAGTTCCACGACGCACGCGGCTGTAATTGCAGCCCTGTCCCCGCGTCAGTTTACCAGCCTCAGTGATCTCGCGCGCGGCTCGTGAGAGGAGTAGGAGGAGGATGAGGAGGAGAAGGACAGCCGGCGAACGGAAACGAAGTGCGCCTGCTCGACACGCTGCACCATGTATGTGTGTG
>CAJDYZ010006871.1:0-13012 GCA_903986555.1 Heterotrigona itama
ACTTTTACATTAGAATAATCGTCTTTGACTACGTAAAATAACTAAAACAATTAAAACAATTTTTTCTCTCTATATTTATTTATTAAGTAAAAGAATAAAATACACCACATGCGAATATATTTTCAAAAATCACGCTTAACGGATTTGGCGCTTTTTTTGACAGTCGCGTAGAAACGCGCGTCCATGCAAACGGTGATCTTCGTTTTTATCGCTTCTATTCCAAATTAAGCCGTATTTCGTAACAAAATGAGTGAAAATGTACAAGGAACATTTGTGTCGGAGAAAATTTCTAAAATCAGATGGAAACATGAAGATTTTGAAGATGCTACTAATTTTATAACCGGTAGTTGGGACGACCCGGTAAGGTTATCTTCAATTCACTTAACCTATTGCATCTTCGTATACGTAGATCATATACGATTCTTGTATTAAATTATATTAAACATTTATAATATTATAACTTTTTATTGTATAATAGGTCAATAAAGTAACACATTGGACATTTCAAATGAACGATGATGGTGAATCTTACCCGGCAGTTGTATCATCTTATGCGATTCTTGGAGACGTAACTGAAATAAAGGTATTTATTTATTTAACCAAAAATATTCTGGACAATTCTTTTAACAATATTTTAATATTGTTGTAGTTTATTTCGAAAGATTTTTTCGTGATATCAACGTCCATAGGCACTGTTAGATTATTACAGATCCATGAAAATCCATACTCTCAATTTAAAGAACACATGTCATGGGAATTTATACACAAATTTGAGTAAGTTTTATTAATTAAGATTTATTTTTCAGATACAGTGTACATTTGATTGATCTTTTTTTTCTTTTAATAGTAACACAAATGATTATGCATCTTGTACTGGGCTCTCCACCTTCGAACAAGATATAGTTTCAGTGGGTGAAGATGGGAGAATTAATCTCTTAACAGCTGGGCAGAAGCAGCCAGTTAGATCTATTAGTACTATAACATTTTATTCTCTGTATACAATGTTTATTTTATGTATTAATTTTATATGCAAATAACTAAATTTGTTTCAGATGATGCGGATAGTTGTTCTATATATTGTATTGATTTCTTAAGACATAATGAGATACTTACAGGAAATTTAAGGGGACATATGAAAGTATGGGATTTAAGAAATGATCAAGATCTTCCTGCTACAACGTTCATGCTTTCTGACCAATCAAAAGTATAACTTGTTTAATTTTATTTGAAAGAAGAGAGAAGAAGAAATTGTCAATGTACTCTAAAATCAAGAAAAATGTTATAGACAGAAGCTACTAGTATTGCTCATCATCCAACCCAGAGACATATTGTTGTGGCTGGTGGTGGTGATGGCAGCTTAACAGTCTGGGATTTGAGGCATAATACATATCCAATGTCTCAACTCAATGCTCATGCTAAAGCTGTAAGTGAAATACTTTTTCATCCTGACAGACCTGAAAATTTATTCACATGCTCGGCAAGCGGTGAATTATGGCATTGGAATAATACTCAACATTCTAAACTAAGTCTAGGTAAGTTTCAAAATATATAAATTTTATTATACATTAATAATTTGTTCATTTTTTTTAGATCCTACAAATACACATTGGTTAAATACAATTGGTACAAATGGTAAAGTTAATGTAACGTCGCTTTGTAATGCTATGCACAAGCCAATAAATAGTATTGATATTGATAGATCAACATTACTTTTTGGATGTGATAATGAAGCAATATATGTTGTTAGGAATATAACTGTTTAATGACACTAATTATATTTTTTCTAATTGTAATATACCAAAAATAAATATCTTTTTTTATCTTAAGTTTATTTATTTCTGGATTCACAAGATTGCTTTCATCTTTACATAAATTTAAATTTACCCGCGTTTCAGGTATATTCTTGTTCTATAATTATATATTTTACCCATAGCTCCATCTATCGTTGTTTTTTGTAATCACGTTTACAGGAAGCTTTAGCCTGTTAGTTTGCCATTTTGTGACGCCTTGTGTGGAAGTTCGTAAACAGATTTTGCTTTGCTTGCCTGCGGAGGGACAAGAATTATGTCAAAACGGAGAATCGAGGTTGTGGATCCGTACATTAAACGGAAGGCGTGAGTGTTTTGATTTTTAATTATATCTTTAATTATAAATGTTAAAGAATTCTTGAGATATCTTGCCATGTGCATTGTTACAAGTTTTTGTGATTCTGTCGCGCATCTCGAACAAATCTTATTTCCTGAAAATAATCTATGTAAAATATGATTGATTTGTTGAGCAATAATATAACAAAAAGACTGTACAAATGTATTGTATAAATGTAATTTGAATTTATGAAATAGTTCTTTTTTATTGCTGTTGACTTGTTTAGTCAACTCATTTATAAAAGGTTCTCAACTGGATTTCATTTTCCACAGTACGTTTCACTAGTTGTATATTAATATGTATAAAAAGTTAATGTACAATACTACGGTATGTTGAAAATACATGTGGATATATTTATATGGATGTACAAGCGAATTTTTAGATGATCTTAAACATCATTTGTTTTCTATTTAATTTGTTTCTATAACCAACAAAGTGTTCTCAATTTTCGTTATTTTATGTCATTGTTATATATGTATTATTTTGTTATTATGTGATTAAAATAATTTTCAAGTATATCATTATAATTTGCATGTTTCACAGAGATGGCTCAGCTACATCTAATAGCGCAACTACACCTTCGGCAGCACCAAAAAACCAAGTTCAGCTGAATCCTTACACTAGCCTTCCTTATACACCAAGATATCATGAATTTTATAAAAAAAGAATCACTTTACCTGTATTTGAGTACCGTGCTGATTTTATGAGGTTATTAGCACAACATCAGTGTATTGTACTTGTTGGAGAAACAGGTTCTGGTAAAACAACACAAATACCACAATGGTGTGTGGAATATTCAAGGCGCATTGGCAACAAAGGTGTTGCTTGTACTCAACCAAGAAGAGTAGCTGCTATGTCCGTTGCACAAAGAGTCTCGGAAGAAATGGATGTTGCATTAGGTATATTCTTTTAAATTTAATTTGTATCTTTTTAACGTGTTTGCTACAAGTGTCACATATTTGTGATGCATTGATTTTTATTGAGATCCTAGAGTCACACATTGTGACAGCAGTTAATTTTTATGTTTTTGTATGGTTTAGTGTGAAAATATTGAAAAACTAGATTTACATGCTTATTTATTAAATTTTAATACCATGAATAATTTTACAATATTAAAAATAAAATTTGCAATACATTTTGCCGAAATTTGAAATATAAATAATAGGTCGACGTTGGAATCTCTTTTCTGCGATAGCAAACATGTTAAACTAAAAGTTATGTTATATTTATATAATTTTTTCATAATAATTTTCTTAAACAGGTCAAGAAGTGGGATATAGTATTCGTTTTGAAGATTGTAGTTCTCCAAAAACTATATTGAAGTACATGACTGATGGTATGCTGTTACGTGAAGGCATGTCAGATCCCATGCTTGATGCTTATCAAGTGATATTATTAGATGAAGCTCACGAAAGAACTTTAGCCACAGACTTGCTTATGGGTGTGTTAAAAGAAGTGATTAAACAGAGACCAGATTTAAAACTTGTGATTATGAGTGCAACTTTAGATGCTGGAAAATTTCAACAGTATTTTGATAATGCACCCTTAATGAATGTACCTGGCAGAACTCATCCTGTTGAAATTTTTTATACACCTGAACCTGAAAGGGATTACTTAGAGGCTGCTATCAGGACAGTTATTCAAATTCATATGTGTGAAGAAGTAGCAGGAGATTTGCTTCTTTTTCTAACTGGTCAAGAGGAAATTGAGGAAGCTTGTAAAAGAATCAAAAGAGAAATGGATAATTTAGGTCCAGAAGTAGGTGAACTTAAGTGCATACCACTCTATTCCACACTGCCTCCAAATCTTCAGCAACGAATTTTTGAGCCAGCACCACCTACAAAACCCAATGGTGCTATTGGTAGAAAAGTCGTAGTTTCAACAAATATTGCAGAAACATCGTTAACTATCGACGGTGTTGTCTTTGTGATAGACCCAGGATTTGCGAAGCAAAAGGTATTAGATCATTATTATTTTTTTTTTATCTACATTTGATTTTGTTAACTTTTAATATATTATTTAACAGGTATATAATCCTAGAATTCGTGTAGAATCTCTTCTTGTATCACCTATTAGTAAAGCTTCTGCCCAGCAAAGAGCTGGTAGAGCTGGTCGTACAAGACCCGGAAAATGTTTTAGGTTGTACACAGAAAAAGCATATAAAAATGAGATGCAAGATAATACTTATCCTGAGATCTTAAGATCTAATCTTGGTAGTGTTGTATTGCAACTGAAAAAACTTGGCATTGACGATTTGGTATACTGCAGATTTCTCAGGAAGATAAATTATTTGTTAATTAAATATTTTTTTTCATAAATATTTTTTGGTATAGGTGCATTTCGATTTTATGGATCCACCTGCACCAGAAACTCTTATGAGGGCTTTAGAACTTCTTAATTATTTGGCTGCTTTAGATGATGATGGAAACCTTACGGATTTGGGTGCTGTGATGGCGGAATTTCCATTAGATCCTCAGTTAGCAAAAATGCTTATTGCATCTTGCAATCATAATTGCAGTAATGAAATATTGAGCATTACTGCTATGTTGTCAGGTACAGTATTATTAAGAACATTTCTTTTTATCACATTATTAGGCCCATATATCTCTTGGAAATACAGTAATTTTAATATGATAAAAAGCGAAAGTTACTAAGTCAGGATCATGGTAAGGTAACGTGGTTTTAAATTGATGATTGATATTGTATTAGTCCCACAGTGTTTTGTGAGGCCAAATGAATCAAAAAAAGCTGCGGATGATGCTAAAATGCGATTTGCACATATCGACGGAGATCATCTAACGTTATTAAATGTTTATCATGCTTTTAAACAAAGTAAGTCATCTGCGATTTTTCAAAGACCATATTATATTCGTCAAATTACAAATTTTTATTCATTTTTTTTTTATAGATTTTGAAGACCCACAATGGTGTTATGATAACTTTGTCAATTACCGATCTTTAAAAAGTGGAGATAATGTTAGACAACAACTAAGTAGAATAATGGATAGATTTTGTTTGAAACGTACTTCTACAGACTTCACATCAAAAGATTATTATATCAATATTAGAAAAGCTCTTGTAAATGGTTTCTTCATGCAGGTAAATATAACTGAGAATATTTTCATAGCAAAAAAATTTTTTTATATACATAAACATTTTTTTATATACTTTCTTTTTACATATATTAAAAGGTCGCTCATTTAGAAAGGACTGGTCATTATTTAACTATCAAAGATAATCAAATTGTACAACTCCATCCAAGCAGTTGTTTGGATCATAAACCCGAATGGGTAATTTATAACGAGTTCGTGCTTACGACCAAAAATTATATCAGAACAGTTACAGATATTAAACGTAAGTTATATTTTTATTGAATAATATAAAAAAAATATAAATATGTATATTATATGTATATATTATAAATATTGTACATTTTGTAGCTGATTGGTTGCTTAAAATAGCGCCACAATATTACGATTTACAAAACTTCCCACAATGTGAAGCAAAGAGACAATTGGAAGTGATTCAAGCGAAGTTAGATTCAAAACAATATCAGGAAGGATTCTAACCTCTATATATTTTAGTTATCTTTGAAAATGGTGTCAAACGATTGATAAAGTGTGATCGATCTGTTTTCGGCATTGCGTCAGACATACAATTCCTTCAAACATAAAGAAAAAACACTGATTACATATTGTGAAACAAGAGGTAGTTGTCTACTCTGTATTTTCACTTAAAATATGTAAAGAAAAAGACAAATGTTAATGAAAATATTTATAATTTTGTACAAGCTATAGTGAAACTTGTACGTTTTTTTAGGCTCACGTGCCGATAAAAATTTGAATGTTTGTAGACCTCATTCTATCTTCATGATAAAAACAAACAGTGAAATTTGATCTTTAATCTGCTAGAAGGCATGCGGAAGGTTGATTGATAAATGATTTATTTATGTACATTAAAGAAAAATTTAATGATTAAGTAATTTTATCACTAGAATTTGTTGATCGACGTTTGCACACTCAAAATGTAATACTAGATAAAAAATAGATTAATTTTTGTATTAAATGTTGAATAAGTATGCCAGATAAGATGTACACAATGCTTATTACTGGTAATCGAAGAACAATTTATATAACTTTCGACATAAATTATATCTGTTTGCTGTTTTTTCTCAAGATCGAATGGTACTGTTTTATGTGTTATATATTTCACTTTTTTCAAGTACACGCATCCGAAAATACTAAATATTTATTCCGATTAAAATATGCAGATATCATGCAATGTTTTTTTTTTCTGTTTGTAATCAATGTAGTTGCACTGTAATAATTTTATACAATGATAAATGAAAAATATTTCTAACTTACGGAAAGAATGAACAACTATAAAAGAATGGAAATCGTAAATTATATTATAAAAAAATTTTTTTAAAAGTGTATGTGATATGTTTAAAAAGAATCAAATTCTTATTTATGAATGCTAGCATAATATATAAATTGCAAAAATCACGCTCACTGTAAGAAATTAACTTACAGTGTTACAAGTTATATCTACAGGACAAAAAACAGATTAAGCTTAATTATTATTCAAATAACAAATTTTTAATGCTATCCGGTTTAGGATATCGCATGCGTCAAAAAAAATTTGAAACTTTTTAGCTTATTTTAGAATTGAAAGTTTCTAAATAGTTCGATATACGCTACAAAATTCTTTTTCCCAAACAAGATATACTATTTAAAATCTCTTGCTTATTTAACATGTTAAATAATAGTTTCAGTTTTTGTAAATAAAAGATACGCAGGTATTAAAAGAAGATAGAATCATAAAAGTTATGATCGCGAAGTTTTCATTGTATTGTATCACTTCATTCCAATAAAATATTAAAAATATGATTCAATTGTAATAATTGTTATAACGAACGAATTTAATTTTCAATCTTAAAATCAACGCGAATTTAATAGGCATTTATGATTAGAAATTTGATATCACGTTTTACGTAACATTGAAATATTTAATGGTTACAGTTTCTTATCGCGATTCTTATGTTATAAAAAATGTTTGAGAACCACTGAGAAAGCACGAGGATCGCTGTATTGCTGTAATTCATCATTTACCGATTTTTATGAAATTATAACTATGGCATCGTTCGTGGTACCGGTTGCAACAAGATTTACTCGTGCCTCGATTGATAGTTTGCACAATATAAATAAAAATATATTACTTAGGTAAGATTCTTTGTAGTTCGTTGTATTATTAAAACATGCGACTCATTGAACTTATATTGCAACATACATATAGAGGTTAGATTACTATATAATGTTTATTACTTTATTATCACAAACATTTTTTAAATGATATTGTAATATATTTAATAAAGATGATCGTATATTTTTTAAAGTTGTCAAAGATTTAAATGAAACCTTATATAATTAACTAATTATGTTACTGGTAAAGGAATTAAACAATTCATTATGATATAAGATATGTTAATAAATGAATACGTATTAATAATGTTCTTTTTGAAGGAGAGAAAAGGAATCATGTCTTAAAAACGTTTTTCGTAATTTGAAGGTTAACTCAACTATCACATGTTTCTTGGCAAAGGCAAGAGTATAGTACAATTACAGAAGAACAAAAATCAGAAACTGGAGCACCTCCAGAATTCACAGAAAATGAAAAGAAATTGAAAGCAGATATTGAACTTCTTAATAAGGAGTTAATAGACTTGAAAAGTCATAAAAATGACTTGGAAGATAAATACAAAAGAGCACTTGCCGATGGAGAAAATCTTAGGGTTAGATTAATTAAACAAATTGAAGATGCAAAAATATTTGGTATCCAAGGATTTTGTAAAGATCTGTTAGAAGTAGCAGACATTTTAGGCAAAGCAACAGAAAGTGTACCAAAGGATGAATTAACAGAAAAAAATCCACATTTGAAAACATTATACGAAGGCTTAAAGATGACAGAGGCACAATTACATAAAGTAAATAAGAAAATATTCAAATGTTTTCATATAACTGTTATATTTCATAAATTATTTCTTTGAAACATATTTGTATAGGTGTTTAGAAAACATGGTTTAGTTTCGCTAAATCCTCTGAATGAAAAGTTTGACCCTAATCAACATGAAGCATTATTTCAACAGGTAAGATTTTAGTATTTTATTTATCTGAATCGTTGTGTATTAAATTAATAATGATAAGCATATTTTTATGTAGGAGGTTGAGGGTAAAGAACCAGGAACAGTTGTAGTTGTATCTAAATTGGGTTACAAATTACATGAACGAGTAGTAAGACCAGCATTAGTTGGTGTTGCCAAAGGATAATTCATGGTTATTAATTAAAAAAAGATTAAATATAATCTCATAAGAGGTGTCCATGAATGGAATATTGGCACATATATATTGTAATTAAAATTTTAATGTAATACAGCAAAGTATAAATATCACAAGAACAAGAACAAATTTTATGAAAAATAAAATTGTTATTATTTTATTATATTTAAAAGAACGTGTGATAATCATTTTGAATTTTCATGTTTCTTTGATTGAGAAATAGATCTGTATGTATTTAAATATTATATCTTTTATTATACCATATTACATTCCATTAAAATAATATAGAAAGGTAATATTTAATTCAGTAAAAAATTTATTATAAAATTTGCAAAAATAAATATAAATTTACAGTCAATATAATAAATACGATTTTTTATCATAATATATATAACTGAATTTATTATTAAACAAATAATATTTAGTTTTTATAATACATCAATTTTGTCGTAAATATCTAACATCTTTCAAAAACTTTATACAAGTCAGGCAAATTGGCTATTTGTAATATTGTTGAATCATGTGCAAAATGTTTAGGGGGCAGGAAACTCTCCTTAATTGCAGCATATAAAACATGTTCTGTAATGTACTTCCAATCATGAGTATCATGTGTAGAACTCATTTGACTGTAATATTTTGCTGTTTCTCTACAAACGGTTCGAAAGCATGGTTGCTCTGACGACCATTCTACTTCGGTAGCTAAACGTAATATATAAAGAGGAAGACCACTTATAGATGGAAAATATTTTTCTGAAAAAAGAATATTTTGTATCGTATTTCATTTTTTATTATATAAAAAATAGTTTAAAAAGTAGTTTATTAAAATATATTTACCTAATAATACTGGTAAAGATTTTAAATTTCCTTTTTTATCTATAACAATGGAAAAATATTCTTTTAACATGTCTGCTTTCTCTAATAATAATTCTTTAACATTTGTGGCTAATTCCTGTTTTGATCCATCTTCCTTTGTCCATCCAGCTTCTTCAGTATCTAATCCTAACATAGCTATATCATATAAAGGAAGTGGTTCCTGCAAATGAGCGTAATGTTCAACATAATAATAATATTTTTTATTAATGTACATACCGAAAATTTGATGACTCCATAATTTGCAAAATCATAAAGCATAATTTCATAAAACAGTTCCTCTCTAAATAAAAGAAATGCTTTTATTTATTATAGTTAATTTTATGTATATATTATATATTATAAATATTTTATGAAAAAATATGTATGAACACTTACGCTAATTTTTGTGTATTACAAAGGTACAAATTAACTCCACTTTGAATTAAAGCTGAAGATTGGTCTATACAGCCAACGAAACTTAATTCTGATAAAATATGTTTCAAACCATCGTGACATTCGTTTTCTACTTCTATACGTAATTTTAAGACACTTGTCAGTTTGACTTCTCGTCTAAAATTGTTTATTGAGTAGGATTTGAATTCATACGAATTTTTATTTTCATTAGTTTCTCTTGGCGTCTCTTCAGTAACAATTTCCGATTCATTGGGTTTTTCAAATACATTTTTTTCTTCTTTATCTATATTATCTTCATCTGTATTTTTTCTTTCTAGTTTGCTTGTATTTCCAAAGTATTTATACACTTGTTTACGTGCTTTATCTGCGATAACGTCGATACATTTTTCTTTCATAGAATCATCTTTCATAGAATCATCTGCTACACTTTTATCAATTTTATCATTTATTTCTAAAATGTCTTGCTCATAATTGGATTCACACTGTTCCTTGTTAATATTTTGAATAGATAAATTTAAATTAGACTCATCAAATACTGCGGAGCTTGTCACAGAAGGACTTGTATCATCTATGACATTGCTCCATGGAGTATTAGACTTTTCTGTTGTTACTGGTTTAATCTGCGTCGATATATCTTTTTCTTCTATATCAGTTACATCTGTTAAACACTGTATTTTATTTACGTCTTTTTCATCATTCTTATCGATATTTTCAACTTTTTCATTTTCAAAATCAATATCATTATTTTTAGCATATTCCATTGCTGTGTGAATAGTAAAATTAAATTTGTCTAACTTTTGATCAGATGAATCAGTCCTGATCATTTCTCGAGGATGAATTTTTTTCATTTTGTCACTTTTATCTTTTTCATACTCTGGTAAAACTTCTTTTAAAACTTCTTTGGTAATATCTGCTTTTGGTAACCGTGCTTGTATATAAAATGTTTTAGAACCACTATTGCCAGAGAGTTTTTCATCTAAAGCAAGTTTCATTCTTTCAATAATAGAATTTTCATGAAGAAATTTAACTTCATGTTTTGTTGGATGTACATTAACATCAACATTTTGTGGATTAATTTCTAGAGATATATAACACCATGGATAGTTCTTTTTTGGAAGATAAAATGTATAAAGTTCTTCCAACATTTTTCGAATAGCTGAAATAAAATAGTTGTAGATCATTTGTGGGTATAAATTCTTTTTGTTCTAACACTATAAAACTTACAAGAAGATTCTACTAATCTGTTATTAATGAATAAAAGAAATATCATCTTCTTGTTTGTGTAATTTGGATTTGTTATTAAAGCATGCATTTTAAATTTATAGGTATCATCTTTAAGTTCCACTTCTAATAATTCACGAAATACAGGATTACCATAAAGTATTCTTATGTTATTCATTTTAGTTGAATTATGTTGTGTACGGACCTAGATATTGAAAATATGTTCATATATTTACAAATAATAACATTCAACTATATAATTTTTTATACATAATAAAATACCTGAGGTGTAATTTCACCATGTTTTTTTAATGTGAATCCTACAGTAGAATTATGTATTGCATATTTTGTAACTACATCTGAAATTTTGTTAAATTCTTCGCTTGGATTGCACAAAGCCTTTCTTCTTGTTGCAACATTATAAAACAAATTTTCAATCAATATCGTAGTACCTTGATTGCCAGCACATGATTTAGGTGGTGCTTTTAGTTTACTATCAACATATGATGCTCTAATATGAAAAAATATCATTAAAAAAAGATCCACAATATTTGTAAAATTTTACAGAAATAAACATACTTATAAGCACATTTTTCATCTGTAGTTTTTGTTGTGATTGTTAAAAGTGATACATGACTAATACTTGCTAAAGCTTCACCACGAAATCCAAAAGTTGTTATTGCCTGAAGGTCTTCAAATGTTTGTAATTTACTTGTTGTAAATCTTTCACAAACAATTTCCATATCTTCTTTTCTGATACCTGTTCCATTGTCTTGAATCTGATTAATAATAAATATTTAGTACTATTCTGTTTAATACTTTTCTATTTAAATAGAGAAGTAATATTAATTTTAATCTACCTGTAATAATTTTAATCCACCTTCTTTAGCAATAATTTGTATGTTAGTTGCTTTTGCATCAAGACTGAAACATTTACAGGATTAAGTTTAGTAAAATACATGTAACAATCAAAATATCTAACCTGTTTTCTATTAATTCTTTTAATGCATTTGCTGGTCTTTGTATTATTTCACCAGCAGCGATTCTATTTACTACAACTTCGTCTAACTTTTTTATTTTTGCTGGCGCACTCATGCTTGATATCTTCAAATTTTGATCGAAATCTCGAGAAATTAGAGTCTAAACATTGCACCAAATTACATTGTATTATATAGTAATCTAGGTAACAAAGGATATCTATGGTACAAAGTAATTATATTTATAATAATAAGAAATGAAAATAAAAGTCCTTGTTTCAAAGACTAAATACTTTTTATTTATAATAAAAGTGTATACTACATAAGTTGTTTAAATTAATTTTCGCGCCAAACTTTCGAATCTAAATTAGCAAGTATGTACATTCTTACATATGTGTATATATCAACCAAGAAAGATTGCCAACTTCAATTAAGAATATCTTGCTTAGAATATATTATTTACGTGTTATATATCATATATTGTTTACTAATATCATTGCCAAGACGGAAAATTTGTCGTGATATATACGAATGATCCAGAAAATTCCTCGTGATGTATGAAGGATCCAGAAAATATCTGCGTTGATATTGGATTGAATTAGTACTTATTATTTAGCAAAGTATTTTTTACGTAAATATTTTCCTAATATCGCATACACATACAGTTATTAGTATTTTTAGTAACAGTCAGACATATGTGATATGTGATGTAATATCATGTTATAAATTAGATGTATCAATTCGCTGACATAAATTAAACTATTCTTAAATTAGAATACATATTTCGTAGTAAGGTATGTATAAAGTGCTATATAGATATAAAACTTTTCTAGAAATTTATTTTTATGACGATCATCGAACTGTTTCGAATAAAATAACATTTGAATATTTCGAACGTAACGTAAATTTACAAATAATGTAAAACGTACAAAGATTAATAAAATTCTTTTATCATTTATTTGTAAATTTTATCATTTACATGTAAATATAAATTTTACTTCGATAGAATTTCTTAATCATTCGTGAATGTTCGTGAACGTTCATTAAGTGAAAATTGAAAAAAAAAAA
>CAJDYZ010006892.1:38539-49830 GCA_903986555.1 Heterotrigona itama
ATTTACAACGTGGCATCGCACCCCTGTGAACCGTATCGCGTATTTGCTATAGTAATAACTCGGTCTGGTTTAAGCGCGTTTTGATGGTCCACGTTATATACGATTCGACCGGCGATGGATGTAAAACGTTTCTGCATCGATATAGGATTCGTTTCGAAGAAGCGGAGTGCCGCTTTTCTCTCTCTTCCTCAGGTAACCCCTGGCGGCAGGCAACGCAGCGGGCATCGATGAAGAAACGCGCTGTGCGTTAAGGTGCCAAGGGTCGCTTTCAGACTCGCATTCAACTCTCCTTCGAAAAATCCTAATTATACGGCTCGTTTGACACGTTCGACGCTAGTAAGATCTTCGATATATAAACAGGCCCTGCGTGTCTTCTATCATATCGCGATTGATCTACAAACAAGTACGGTAGACCCGTATAAATCGAGAAACGATTGAAATTTCTTAAAATTCGTCTGAAACCACAATTTCTTTTACAAATTGAGTCAAAAATCCAAGCATCCGCCAATTATTTCCACCAGAGAGAGAAATAACGATTCTTCAAAAATCCGTCAAACGACAAAAGTTACCGGTGAAAATCGAGGAAGGTGGACAAGTTGGGAAATGGCGCGGAACGGTTCGTCGTCAAAGTGACAAACGTTTAACGCGGAATTGCGGACAATTCGTTAGACAAATAGTTCGACGCGGGCAGCGTTAAATAACCAATCGATCAGAAATCGGGACGACGGCCATCGAAAGGGCCCTCGCTTCATCTCGTGGCACACGTGTTCCCAATTACCCGTCAAACGACGTGTTTCGCACGATCGTGTTCCGCGTTTCCGCCACGCCAAACTCGCCTGACGCGAAACAAAAAAAAAAAAAAAAAAAAAAAAAGAAAAAAGAAAAAAAAACGAGAAAGAGGAAAAAAGAAAAACACGACGCTTCAAAACAAGAGAAACAAAAGCTGGAAAACTTGCGCGTAAATTCTTCGCGTTTGACAACTGTACTACACACACACACACACACACACACACACACACACGGGTGTGCGTTTAAACAGACGTGGAACCAAAGGGAGGAGAAGACGAGTGGATTACTGCCTCTGTTGTCTCTGTGGCTGGAGGTAGTCTAATCTAGTGGCGGCGCGATGGTGGCTGGTTCCGCGTAATTGAGTCAAAATTATTTTCGAGCCGAGCGGGGCCGCGGTGATTACAGCGGTTTGGCCGAATCGAGGGCGGTCTGGCGGGCCGGAGCTTTCCGGGTGGCAAGTTTTTCTGCTTTGATGATCACTGTCAGTGAGCAAAAGGCCGCTTACGGGGCCTCGCGCGCTCTCACCTCGCGCGTCGCTCCATCAATCTCTCGTAAGCCAGCGCGCCGTTTTTATCGGCTGAAATTTATTACGCCCTGGCCCACGCTCTGCCGTGGCGGCGCGATCCACGCACCGACGTCTCGCAGCTGTGTGTCTCCTCATCGATGCGCGGCCAGCCTCTTCTCTCCTCCGACAAGGAGGTGCTCCCGGTGCGTGTGGCCAGTTTCTTTGAGCGTTGGATAAAGTCTCGAATATTCGAGGATTAGCGTGTTTCGTGGACGCAATTTCCGCGGCGGGTATGGAGTTCCCTTTGAATTTTGCAAGGCAAAGGTTTTTTTTGTTCGATCCTCTTTACAGGGCTGAGCTCTGGGAACGAAGCAAGAAGGAATTCACTTCACTGATGCTTCAATTAACTCTGACAAGAAAACCGAGAGAAATGCTTCTTCTCATTCTCAGAGGCATACGTGGAAATCCCGTCTTTATACAGTTTCACGTGATTATTCACGATTCAGTCCTGGATAGTGGTTCTTAAAACCACTATTTTTAGTTTTAGGAAAAGACGTAGCGCCGTTCGCACCTCGATAGAGATACGCGCGAAATTTGCAATTTTGGTGAAGGTGTCCGCCGGAAGGAGGCGGAATTCCCGAGGGGTGGATCGCAGAACGGGACAGGATGCGAGGAGTCCGCTCGAAGGTCTTGGGACGCGGCCAGATGCGTATCGGCTCTACGTAAATACGGAGAGGCGTCGATAAGATCGGGCGACGATCGTTATGGGATCGGAAATTTATAGGGACTCGGCGTCAGCCGGATGAATTCGCCGGTACTATCGGTACCGATTGAGATCGCCGGTGGTGATGGGGCGCGTTTAAACCGTCGTAAATGATCGGTGGTGGCGGGGTAATGGCGCGTTGCGCCACGGCAGAATTTTTCGACGGGAACGTGCACTTTCCCGAATACGAGGCGGGCCCCGTATATTCGCCCGTGTTCGATCGATCCCGCGTGTTTGTCCAGCGCATTGAATCGAATAACACGCCGCGGCGCGAAAACAATTGAAACGCGCCCGCGCCCGCGCCCGGATCGTGTTCGCCGCTGCAAGATGGAAAGAGAACAAGCCAGTGATGATTCGCGTTTGCAATCGTTTGACCAGGGCGATACGCGATAAGCGCGAGAGAGCGTGATTACGTCTCTGTTGATAATAGAGTGGGCGCAGAGAGAGGCGGGTTTCGTTTCCACTCTATCACTGTGTTTTCGCGAGGAATTAACGTCTGTTTGCCCGTGAACGCGGACGCTCGTTGCGCCGCGATGCAACACCGTTCCACACACGCCGGCATGTGCAGGCAGAGGTTATTGATATTAGGATACAAACTGCGCTCTTACGTTTACGTCTCCGGGCTATTCCGACTTTATAAATCTCCACGGCCCACACTCGCGCCGGTTCTAAGAATCCAGCGGAAGATGAAGCAGATAATATTTTACAAGCTCGTGCCGGCTGCTCTGGAACTGCTCGATGTGAGTTCCCTCGTGGAGTGCCACGCTCGAGGAAAAATCCGAGAAATCCGAGTTTGCGTTCCATTCCAATTGTATCTCTCGAGTAATTTCGTTTCGTTTAAACAGAGAGAAAAGGACAAAGAAGCATAGAAGCATAGGAGCCCGTGTTACCGATCGGGTAAGGGAACTCGGTGCCGATTGACGCGCACCGGTGTATCTGTCACCGGGAGCTTGTAAGGCATCGACCGTTACAAGCGCCCGCGGAATTCCCCTAGCCGACCTGTGCATTACGTGCACGCGAATAGCCGCGCCAGGCCGCGTGCTCGCGAATTACGAACGATCGGCCGAGCGACAACGACGATTCTTTAATAAACCGTTAGCTCCCCTAGCGTGGTAGTGGTCGGCAGCGAAAGAGAGACGGGACTGGCGCGTAACGGCCGACTGTTTCCACGGATAAAAAGGGGTTACACTATACGTTAATATATCAGGTTATCTTCGATCGGCTTTTATAACGATACACCCGATCTCTCTCTCTCTCTCTCTCTCTCTCTCTTTCTTTCTTCTCTTTCCCGGTGAGCTTAAACTCTTAACAAGCGCCCGAGGATTTTTCTGTCAGCTAATGGCGACTTTCTCCTGTTTATTGTGCGCACGATCGTATCTCGTTCGAGAATTAATTAGTGTCAGCCTTCTTTAAAAGGACTGGCGCAATTCTCACGAAATGCGCAAATCCGCACGAGAGCGGATTCCGCGCGAGAACGATTCTCCGCGAGTGGATACTCTGTTACTCGCTTCCATGCCGCATTCCGATATCCGTGTCTTTGTTTCACGCTGCTGGCTCCTCGTTTAGAAAGTCCAGCCAGTCGCGGCAGCCTCCCTTCCCCCCGGATTCGCAAGATGAGCCGAGCCTCGTAGAGAACAAAATGACCTTTCCCGTTTGATCCGCTCTGATATCGGAGTGCAGCGCCCGCCGTCCCATTCCCATTACCGCGATTCTAAAATTATCCTGGCCAGGCTTTCGGCCAACCCTTGAACTTTCCATCGCGCGCTATTGAGATCGTAAGCGTTTGCCCTAGGAACGACGCTCCCAGACTGGATCAATCGGAGACCCGGCTGGATGAATCGAAAACCTTGCTTACTCCCCCGAGTTTCTTCCATTCCTTTTTTTCCTCAATCCCTTCGGACGAGACAAGTTTTCTAATGCGTCCGTTCAAAAATACGTAAACAGATAAACATAACATTTCGACAAAGCTGGAAACCGGAAGCTCGAGAAACTTCGAAGAAAAACTTGGGAGAAGATTCTACACTTAGAGCGTAGAAGTGCCGAAGTCGGAGATTCCGTCAATTAACGCGGCATTCGCAAATCACGGGGCTCGCGTTATTCCCGTCCGGCCATCCCTTATCTCACCGCCGTAAAAGCGGAGAGAATGGTTATCCATCGCGGTGGCGTTGCTCCCGCGTAAAACAACCCCTTTAGCTCGCTATCCCAGCATCGTCAATAACCTGGAATTGGCCATATTCTCTCCTCGAATGGGATCCCTTTACCATAGAACCTCCTCTAGGAAAGCGTCCAGCAGGCATAACGAACGACCACGGCGACGATGATCAAGGTTTCGCGCGAGTTAGGACGCGCGAAGAAACGCTCCTCCCTCGTTCACCTCAACTTGTAACGAAAGGAGAGAGAAAAAAAATAAACTTGGAAAACAAGAGAATACTCGTGCGTATGCAGACGCGTGTGCACGTGCGCCTGTTTATCGAAGTTAGGTCGAAAGCACTGCAAGAGAAGCGAAGAGAAGCGAGAAAGCAAGCAACAGGAGGCGAAGAGAGCACGGTGAAGTGGAGGTTGGAAGATGGCTCTGACCGTGGCGCACTTGGAGAGCCACCGAGGCGGTCCGTCGTCAATAATTCCCACATGTAATGAGGCGGCCTGTTGTTCGCGGGCGGACAATAACGCCCATAATTCACTGTCCACGCTCGGCAGAAACTTATCCTCCCCCACCACTCGGTTTTCCGTGGAATCGCTTGACCGGTGCTCCCGGACGCCCACCAACTCCGCCGATAAGCCACCGCACATCGGTGCCTCCTCGACTTTGATCAAATTAGTCGCTAGCAGAAGCTCTCGTTAGAGCCAGCGCGGCTGCCGGGAATTATTCGACACCGCAGTGGGACGGGGCCATTTCGAAGAAAGTTATAGAGCAGCCCGACCAGTGTGTAGACAAGGTTCAGCGGGCCGGGGTTCGACGAAAGTGTCTGGCGTTTTCTTCGGGGAATTTCGGGAACGACAAATGTGCAGGTCGGGACAGCAAGTCTGTCGAGTTTATCAATCCTCCCTAACTCTGGAATTTTTTCACTCGCTTTCTCAGAAAAGAGAAAGGATCAGTTTATTGCCAATTATTATCAATTATAATAAATTAGTCTAAGTTATTCATTGTTCATCGACAATTAATATTGTAATTTAAGATCCGATAATAATAATAACGATTGAATCGCTTGGTTGACGCTACTGATATAATTCTGTGAATCCCGATAAAATTAAAAGAGAGTGAAAGTGAACGTCATTATATTTAGAATAAAAATATTTTCCATCGAAGAGATAGCCGTACACCGTCACAATTTATGTATACCAACTTTTCTGCTTTTAATTCTGTAAAAATTAATTAATATAATTTTCCAATCTCTCTCGCACCTGACACATACGTTGCAGCAATCAAAGGCTTACTCAAACAATCGTGAAAATCGCCAGAGACAGCAGCTCAGAGATGAAGGAAAACTCAGAGATGTACGGTTGATCTTGGAAACGTTATAACTAGACAGAGATGAAACATAATTACTCTGTAATGAATACGATCTTCGATAAGTCCGTGAAAAATACCTGGCGCGTCGTCGGCCTTGCCTAGGTGGCTCGCGTCAGCAACCGGTCCAACTCTCTCATTCCAAAGTCGGGAATACCATGATTCGTTAAGTTCTCGAGAGACTTGACATCGGCAACGGTTTGGCCGTAATGACGCGACCGGCCTGACCACTTCGACTTCGCCAAGGACTGATGCGAGTATGTGCCCGGAAACGTTTGCCCTTCGTGATTGCTTCTCTCGGAGAATGAGTTTACGGTGGACGACCGCGACCATCTCGAATCCGTGAGTCGGTTCGATTTTCCATTAGTCTTGATTGACAAGTCGCCGCTAGACTTTTAGACCGCTAGCTCGCCGTCTTTTTTCTTATTCCTCTGCCCGATTTAGCGGTTGATTTCCAACCGCGTTCCCGCTACTGTTAAACGCCAAAATGTTAAACGCTTCTTCCGGATTCCATTCGCCGAATCGAATAAAAATCAAGAGAGTCGAGAGTCTGGTGATGTAATCACGAGAGAGAGAGGGGGAGAGAGAGAGAGAGAGAGAGAGAAAGGAGAGAAACGTATCGTTCACCTCTATCATCAGGATCATATATTCCTTACAGCAATGATATATCTAATAACATCGACGAATCATTTATCAGGCGCCTGTAGCTGTGACTTCTACGACTAGCTCGCGAATCACGATCGAATTCACTTGTACCGCGTTGTAAAGAGCTGCCACATTGTATCTGTTGATTTCGAATTGTTTAAAAGTTCACCATTCTTTCGAATAAATTTTCTAAAAGAATTTCTCGAAGAAGACTTAATTAAATGAAAGATTCTATGCGTCATTACTGATTTAAATGAACTTATTCATTTTCTACTGATTTTCTTTCTGCTAGTTTTCGCTGCTCTTCGGATCCTCTGTAATTTCATCTTTGTATCCGATAGCTTTTATCCGATAGAAGCAAATAAAATTAAAAAAAAAAAAAAGAAAACTCCACGTCCCTCACGAGCCATCTATCGACGATATCAAATTTTTGCACGCGAACTCATCGCCGTGAAGCACACGGTCGCACGAGGAGCGAGGAGAACGAACGTTCGGTATCCTGACGCAAAATCAGAGAGGGGAACACTGCTTGATCAAACATCGAGGCAGTCGAAGCAGGCTAGCCCTTAATCATCGTGCTAGCAGCACGGGCCGCTTCGACGTGGCGCGAGTAAATCAGGATCCACGTTGAAGCGGTCTAAGAAGTGGACGTGGACGAGGAGAGGATCTCGAAGCCACGAACTTCTCTCGAACGTAGCCGCGGGCGCGAAATTCCAGGACCGTGGGCACGGGACGTAGCAAGGAGAGAACGAACGCTTAGACGTAATGGCCGTTTGGCCTCGGTAGGCGAATTTGATCGGCTCGCGAGCTAAGCACGAGCGCCTGGCGATGGCCAACGAATCGAATACGGGGGGAGGGGGAGGAAGAGAACGCGACGAAACGAGGACTCGAGGAGACCTGTTAAAAATACAAATAACGCACAGAAATTACTTTTGTCCCGCTACGCGGCGGAGATTTACGGCGGGGCAACAAGCTTACATTGGCGTAGGACTCGGAGACATAAATCAGAGAGAACTTATGAGAGGCCATTCATTAATATTAATAAGCCGTATGTATCTGTCGGGACGTAACGATACGATAGTTGCCCGATCGATACCTAGAGAGAGAGAGAGAGACTTTTTCACCGTTGTTGATGAGAAACGATGATTCGAAACGAGTCGCTCGTTCTCGCCAGCTCGAAACTCCCGACGGCATGAAACTGGAGAATCTTTGGAGAATCCTGGCCAAGAAACAGGCAGAATATCGAGAATTCGTTGAACAAGCTGATATTTTACTAATCATCATAATCATCACAGTCGGCAACGATCAAACAAGACGATCGAACCTGTATCGGATCAACTATTACTTGGATAAACTTCCAACAAATCAATTGGAGAACGTTCGGAGAATCGCTTGCAGAACGAAAAGGAGAAACAAGAATGTCATGAATTAGTTAGATCACTTAGTTAGAATCTTCATTGTGACTATTCTTCGTGGCCAAGATCAAAGACACTCGTGTTGAACCAACTATTATCTACATTTCCAATAAGCAATTGGACAACGTTTCGTTAAGAGACTAACTCAATAGTCATGGTAATTATTGTCGTTGGAAATGGTCAGCGAACTTCCAACAACCAATTGGAGAACGTTTGGAGAACCACTTCAGAAGAAAAAGAAAATATAAGAATAATATCATGAATTATTGGTTAAGACACTAGTTCAATGGTTATGTCATGATTATTGAAGAAGAAATACAAGAACAATATCGTGAATTATTGTTCACGACATTAACTCAATGGTCATCGTGATTATTGTTGTTGGAAGTGATCAAAGAAGTTCCAACAACAAATCAATCGGAGAACGTTTGAAGAACGCACTTTAAAACGAAAAGAAGAAACAAGAATAACATCATGAATTATTGGTTAAGACTACTGGCTCAATGGTCATGGTAATTATTGTCGTTGGAAATGGTCAATTTCCAACAACAAATTGGAGAACGTTTGAACAGGCATTTTAAAAGAATAACTTCAGAAAAAAAAAGAAAATACAAGAAAGATATCATGAATTATTGGTTAAGACACTAGTTCAATGGTTATGTCATGATTATTGAAGAAGAAATACAAGAACAATATCGTGAATTATTGTTCACGACATTAACTCAACGGTCATTGTGATTATTGTTGTTGGAAGTGGTCAAAGAACATTTGAAGAACGCACTTTAAAACGAAAAGAAGAAACAAGAATAATATAATGAATTATTGGTTAAGACTACTAGCTCAATGGTCCTGGTAATTATTGTCGTTGGAAATGGTCAAAGGAAACTAATCCCACCAGCTATTATTTAGATACACAGGTGCGTGCGACATATTTGGCGCGACGATAATTACATCGGTACCCTGGGGGCAAAGCGACTCGCTATCAAACAAGACGGATTTTGATTAATTCATTTACTTATCCCGGGCATTGTAGCACGATGATGTATTACAGGCGAAAGAGCGAGGTCTGGCCGCGGTCTGTCTCGAGCCGGAACGGTTGCTCTCGCGCTTTTAACGTCGCCACAGCGATACATATTCATACGCGTTCCTCTTTTTCGCGTTGGCGCGCGCGATAATAAATGTTTCATCGGCTGGTGGGAATAAAAAATGGTGCCGATTCGCTTTGGAACGGAGGGCCGAGGGAACCTCGGCGCTATTGTTTATTGAAATTGCGGTGTCAGGAAGGTACTAATGGGCCGTGGATCAATGAAACGTCCCGGACGATCGATCATTGACCTCCGAGATCACCGGAGAGGCGTTTAACGCATAAAGAACGGGCGATGATGTGGTCCATCGGTTTTCGTCAACGTGTCCTAATGATTTTCAGAACATCTCGTTAAATATCCTTTCAGACGGTATTACCAAAAGTAATAGAAAGGAGCTGTGAAAGACGTTGAAGGCGATCGTTTTCCTTCGTCAAAGTTCAAAATCAGTTACATATTTCATTGAAGAAATTTCAGAATATTTGAAGAAACTGAGAATTTATTAAAATTCCGAATGGCTAGATTGTTCGAGAATTTTTTTAGAATTCTTTTTGCCAATCACGTGTTTCGTTAGAAATAAGAAATTTTCGAGAGAGCTGAAAGTTTGCCAGAGTTTCATCAGAGAATTAGCAAAATTATCAGAGGACGCGGTAATAACAATAATAATCAATACGAACATTGATACTCGATGATGGATTGCTCATTTTACAATTTTCTCGCGCGACAATGAGTGTGCAATTGCAGCTAGATAAAGCCACACCAGGGATTAACTGTAAACTCGAATTCCACGGAGAATCGTATGAAAAAGAAGATCGACGGAGTAGACGAGAGGAAGGGCGGAGGGAGGCGCGATAAAAAAAGGAGGGAGGGGACGTGGAACCGGTAGCAGAGACAAATGATATCTAATAGGGAAGAGAAGGGCCGCGAGGGAATTTAGCGTGTCGGTTGATGCCTATCAGTCAGACGTTTAATTAATAACAACACTCGCCTCGGCTGACATCTCCTGCCGATGTGCGTAATAGTTTACGCCCACCCCGATCGGAAGGCCGTCTTCTCGGATCAACCGAGTGGTCCCCTCGGTGCTGATTCATTTCGATTAATCACGAGCTTCGACTCTGTGCACCGCTGGAAAACTTCAGGCGCGAAACCATTCGCAGCCTAGCCACCTTTTGTGTAGTTTTTTCTTTTTTCTTTTTTATTTTTATTTTTTTTTTTTTTTTTTTTTTGTTTATTCAACACACTTTTGATGCTGTTCGCCAAGAGATTTCCTCGCGAGAAGGAAGTGAAACTAAAAGGAATTTAATATTCCGCTTGTCATTGTATTTATTTAGATATTCTTGTGATTATCGTGTTATTTGCATTACTGAATTGTACGTTACATATTTCTATATCTGTACGATGCATATTTCAATCGTTCTTTTCAAATTCTAATTCAAGATCTAAAAATACTTTGTTTTTTTGAATTGAACGCCAACGAACTGTGCATCGATATTGAAGTCGAGGGAAAATGGGATTGATTTGTTCGTGAGTCGCGAATGCGAGTTCAGTGGAACTCCTTTCGTCGAAGCAGATGAAAATCGAACGTACGTAGACAAGAAGATCCATATTTCTTTTCATCGTCGCGATGCGATCCTCCGCGAGATACGTGGGTAATTACGACGACTGGGAACGCGTGTGGTCCACGCGGGGAAAGTCCCTTTTGAAAGATTCAACACCCACCATCTTCGTTCGTTGTCTGTTATAGAATATTCGAGGCACCGGTAATATTCGGCGGTAGAGTGGTTTAATTTATTCGCCATGCTAGAGAGGCAGAGATCTATAGATCACCCTATCGGGACTGGCGCGCGCGTTATAACGAAGAAATTCCAAGATTAAGAGGCGCCGCTGGTGTGTGTATGTGTGTGTGTGTGTGTGTATGTACCCAGCTCGCAAGCCGCGAGCAAAAGCCAGAGTCGAGTCCACGGCCAGGCAGGCAACCAGCCAGCCATGATGTTGAAGAACAAACGTGGAGATTACATCATAGATTAAGTCACACTATAAATTCTGGCTCTCAGGACGCGGGAGCGATAATGAGCTCCGAACGATACATCAGCGTCGCCGAAAACGCAAAATTAATGTAGTTCATCGCGCATTCCGTCGTTAGGCATAAATCCTTCAATAGGTCGAGCACTGGCGCTCTATCGCTAAGTGGAAAAGAGAGAGAGAGAGAAAGAGAGAGATTTCCCCAGTAAGATCGATGGAGACAAGAGGAGAAACTAAATAGAGAGTACACTAGTGGACAAAATTCTAAGACAACTTGCATATTTGTAAATTATCGTAATTATTCAAAGGATATTAATCTTCTGATCTTTTAAAATTCTCCCTTGTGAAAGAGTGAAATGGTACGAGGCCTTCACCATGCAAAAGTCATGAGTGTATATATATATATTTTGTAAAATGACTGGACTTGAGTCTTCTTGATGCAACAGCAATTCGTGTTTCAAGCTTGACAATCATACAGACACGTGCATCATTTCGTGGATTCCCCTTTATTCGTCATACCGATAATCTTTGTTCCACGTTTGTCCAATTCGACGTTATTGCG
>CAJDYZ010006901.1:27547-38067 GCA_903986555.1 Heterotrigona itama
GTGCTCTTTATTTCCGGGGACGGCGAGGTCGGCGCGTTATTATCAGATGGCGACAGCGGGCGTAGACGCGGATCGACTGGCGCTCAGCGAGAACCGCGAGCTGGGGAAAAGCAAGGGTTTAACCGAGTGAGAAGGGAATTAGGGACACGGCGACGGTGGGAACGATGGGGTGACAGCGGGGGGGAAGGGAGAGAGCTCGCTGAAAAACTAGAAAGAGCTAAAACGCCGAGGACGAGACAAAGAAACGGAGGAGAGGCTCGATTAAATAACAGAAAGCATGACAAGCGAAGGAGAAGAAAGAAGAAGCCGGGAAAAGGGGATCAGGGGACGAAAGTGTGAGGGAGAGAATCAAGAGAAGGCAGGTGGAAATATATGACGAGGAATAGGGGAGGGGGATGAGTGAAAAGAGGCGATGAGAAAGGGAAGACGTATTGAAAAAGTGATATAATAAAATCAAGGCCACGTCGGTAACGGTAGAAATGAAATTACAGGAACGGCGGGGAAAATGGTAGCTTCTTAGCGTGTTTGCGATAAATTCGCCGCTGCGTTCTGAAGAAACGTAGATTTGTAGCGATTGAAGCGGTTCGTACGAAAGAGTTGTAAAAAATTGAGGTCAATCTGATGTTTCTATCTTATTTTTTCCTATTAGTCTTGTCTACTATCGTAGTTACTATATTCATCTATTTTCCATATTCTTCCATATTCTTATCCTTCGTTCTTTCATTTATATTCTTCGTTACTTTCATCTGTTACCACGATTACTATGTTCATCTATCTTCGATCTATCATTTATCTTACTAATAATTATATTTATCTATCAGTATCTTCACTTTATTTATCTCTACATTATTTTTCTTTTTTATATTGGCTTGGCCAAAAAGTGATTGCTTTTTATCCTAATAGATGCACACACATGTACATCTTAACTTCATTTTAAACCACAAATTCATTGTTCAAGCTTGTTTCAGGAAAAGAAAAGCTTGTTTGGCGTCGATTTCAAAAAGGAATATTCTCGTCATATTTGTCACGATGCTGTGAAAACTCATGAAAAATTACTCAATGTGTGAATAAACCTTCGAACTATGACATTGTCAGAATTGGTTTGCTAAGGTTTCACTACTGAGATCGTTCTTGAAACTGTTTTTTTTTTTTTTTTCTGAATCAGAATCACGTAATTGCCAGAAAGATCGCAAACGATAATCGAACAAAATGACCAATATATTAATAAAGTGTTTCACTTGCGCCAGTTACTTTTTGGCCAACTTAATATAAAAATTTATCACCTTGATATTTACTCTTGCTACATTCTCTTCTTAATAATCTTCTCATAAGAAAGGATTGACTAAATAAACAAATTAATTAAAACGTTAGTATTAAGACGTTAGAAAATATATCGAGTGTAATAAATATCCAGTTGAAATTCTGACACCGGTCAGAAATCGCATTGCCGTAGTTACTCCTCGGAAGCTTCAAACGTGGAAGTTGAGAAGCTTCTAAGGCTAATACCTTATTTGCAACTCGATCGGGGACGATCCAATTATCTCGTCGAAATTTCTTCTCCGACTTTAATTACCACCTTTCGCCGAGTAATTGTATTTCCTCCGACGAGTCAGGATCTTACGCCTGGCACGCGAAATTAAACTTCGGCCCGTTGTCGACGAAAGTTTTACATCGGCTCATCACGCATCGTCTGGCGTGATCGTCTTTCAGCGAGCGGCTAAACGACTCGAAATCAAAGCCTCGGTCCACGCTTCGTCCGCTTGCGAACTTCCGCGATTTCGCTGACCGCGCGTGCTTCCTGTTGCACAATTTCGCATAGGTGTTACGACATTGGCTGGCATGGTAACCAGACTATACTTCTATCGTACGTGGCCCGTGTGATTAACCTCGCCACGCCATGCTGAGTAGAAATAAGAATATTAATTTCTCCTCTTTCTCAATCGCCACGCTCAAGATCAAAACGACGACCGATCTCTCGATCCTCTGAATTAACGACTTTGTTGCAAAGAAGTGACAGAGTGCGATTTCTCTTTGTTGTTGTGACACGAGATATCTTGCATCGAGTGAAATAAGTAAAATCGCGTGTTCTTTTCTTTTCTTTTTATTTCGATCTGGATAAAAGTCGATTCGTAGCGTTTATTGACATAAAAAAAAAAATTGGTAATCTTAATCCCTTGGTTATCATTGACACATTGCTCCTAAATCGAAATATTTCTCGGTGGTCTTCGACACATTAACTGCAAATTGTTTCAAAATAAAAAGATCTCGTAGAATTGTAATAAATTTAATCACCAACTTGATTTTTTTTTTTAAATAAACAGAACTTTCAAAAAAATAAACGGCTCATATATCGTCTGTAGCATTATCTTGTGAACGATTTTGCGACGCGAGATATCCCGTCAACAACGAAGGGGTTTTAAAGGCTTTTACTCGACAAACAAGGAAGGAGCTGGATTACTTTGTTATTCACGCTCATTTTTTCATGCTTGTTACACACATTACAGTCTTCTCTTCGACGAAGAAATCGTTAGGGTGCAGTTCTTTCTTCTATACATTTTATAAAAGATTTAAAAGTGAAAAATTATGTCAAATAACTTGTACGTTTACAGAATACAACGATTGTAAAAAAAACAGCGCTTTCTACAATAAAACAATTTTCTACGGAGATTCTATCTTTTTAATCATATTTTCAAAAAAATATGGATCTGCATGAAAAGTCCGCGGTCAGAGAACTCTGAATCGATTTTTTTTTTTTTGGATTGTCGCTGACCTGGTTGCAGGTGTAGTCGCGGATTTTTATTGCGAGAGAAAAAAGACCTACCCTTCACGCACCGAAACAAATTGTTTTGAACATTTACTATTTCCAAAAATCAGACGGCGATTGTCCTTCGGATCCTCGAAGCTTACCACGTGGTCAACCTATTTCCAATTAATATTTCTATTTTTATTTTTATTCTTTACTACGAGTCACGAATCCCTCGCCAATAGAATTCCTCGCTCGGCTCCAAAGCGAATCGCTCCACATAGAAGAAGACGCTCGTAGAGGAGGACAAGAGAACGCGAGCTAGAATTTAATCAGAATTTTTGTTCGACCATCGAGCTTGATCAGCGGCACGGTTTCGAAGACAATGGCGACGTGTCGATGTGTCGCGATGTATAGCGTGTTCCTCGAGCGACGAAAAGGTCTCGTCGGAGGAACGTTTATAGAGAAAGGGCCCCGGCGGAACTGCGGCGAATGAATGGCGGAGTTTTATTCCCGCGTCACGGCCGCGTCTGACCAAGCTGCGACGTAACTACTGCCGAGACAGCGAACCGCCTGGGAGGGCTATTTTAAAGGAGAGCCAACCAAGGCAAGACGGAAGAGAAAAAAAGGAGGAGAAACGGGGGAAAAGAGGAACGACCTGCTGGAGGGGAAAGATAAATATCGCGATAAAGACAAAGAAAATACGAGCTTCCTGCGGTGTTTCCGTGTTCATATAACGCCGGAGAACGAAACGTTGATATTCATGGCCGTGGAAAAGAATATCACGCCTACCATTCTCCCCGTTCGTAATTTCTCGGAGACCCAGCAAATTCGGCCAAAATGCCGAAATATTAATAATGCGAGTGTTTTTTCTTCAGGTTATTTCTTAATGTGAAATGTGTATTAATGTATTAATTGAAAGATACGTGGTATTAAAGAATAAGATTGCTATCGTTAAATAATATAATATAAACGTTTAACGATAATTGTTTCTTAATAAAATGTGTACTAAGTTGAAAGAATCTTTCATTGCTAAAGATACGTAGCATTAAAAAATAAGATTGTTATCGTTAAGTAATACAAAAACGTTTGAATTAATATATCTGCTATGAAATACAACTGGCTGAATCAATCGCGGCATTTTTTCGCTGAGTTTTCTCGCAGTTCGTTGAAAATCGTCCCGACTTTTTTTGTAATTGTTCTCGTAGATCTTTTTTCGAATTTTGGACATTTAACTTTAGTTTCGTGATTTAATCCTGATTTAATTACGGAGAGATTCGCGTAATTTCAATGTTGTCGTTACTTTTTACTTCCCTTAGACATTTGCACTATAAACGGCACGATAACAGTATCAATTTTGTTGAAAAATAATTATTATCAAATCCTGATTCTGAAGCCGTATCACTGGATTAAGACTGGAATGATCAATTTGATCATTTCTGTTGGAAATTTAAGCGACTTTTAGAGACTTTAAATGATATTTCGTAAAACGTACAAATAGAAGCTACTTCTTGTTTTTAATTCAATTTAATCTCCACGATGGAAAACTTTATATTTTAATCGTCGATAATTCTAAGATAGTGTTAATAAACATTACCGTGTAATCGCCGAAGGAAAAACAGTATGCTGCCGCGGTGCTTCAAAGTGGTCGCTTAAATCTCAAATTAATTAATAACCGAGAACCTTGGACGCATGTGCGTCCGTTTGAACTTCGAAACGTTTTATCCGAGCGAAGTTAAAAAGTTAATTAAAGCGAGATACTAATTAAACACCTGGTTCGACGTGTTTCTCTTAATAAACGGGGGTCTCTGGCAAGTCCCTCTCGACGTTATTGGAAATTACGCCGGACGAGATGCTGATGGTTCGCCGAGCGACACCCGCTCCAGCCTCCACCCTCGCGAGAAACTTCCAGCGCGAGAGAAGCACCGGAGAGACTTTATTCGTGACCTATCGAAACTTCGCGTGCACGAAATTTACAAACTCGGTCGCGTTCATCATTGGTTGCCAGAACGTCGAACAATGCCGGCGCGTAGAGATTATTCGAATACAGGGTAGCACAATGCCCCAATCCAGAGGGGGGGGGGCAAAGAATCGAACGAGAAATTAAAACAAAGGTTTCCTCTGACAGCCACGCTCAGATTCACTTCTCCAGGTTTAATATTTGCTCCGTCGCGTACGATAGCTGCTCGTGATTCGTACATCAGGAACGTCACAGACGAGAAGCCGAGGCGAAGCGACGAAACTAGGTGTTTAACCCGCGTTCTCGATGAGATACCTCGCGTTTTCTACAAGGAGTGAACAAAAGTACGCTCGCACGATCGACGAAAAATTGTCGATACTTCGAATACCGAAAGTGTAGTTGGCAAAATGTATTTTAGAGCGTGAAACTCTACTCTACTTCACTAACTTTGAATTCTTTTCTTCCTCAAAAATTTCCTTGACATAATTGTTGTCGAAAATTGTAAAACTTTAAATAGCTTAAAAATTACTGAACAATTATTTTCATAGCAAGATTTACTATTATCTGGTTGATGTAAAGGGAAGATTGAAGTCTTTTCCCCTTTAAAACATGCTTCATCAACTTTGAATACTTCTTTTCCAAAAAAAATTTTTTTTTTACATAATGCAAAAAAAAATAAACGCTGTAAAGCTTCAAAATCACTGAACAAAATTTTTTTCATGGCTAAATTTATCATAATCTTGAAGATTGAAGTTATTTCTTTACATTAATCTATTAAAACTTTCTGTACGATTTTCTGTTGCCATTTTTATCAACATTGAACGTCAGAGTTAAAAATTCAAGAAATGCTGAAATTTTTCCACGTAACTATAACGTTTAAAGTTCAACAAAATGGCGCGAGAGAAGAATGGTACAGCAAGAGGTCGATATAAAAAAGGAGATTTCGATCTTCAAAATCATGATAAACTTAGTCATGAAAAGAATGTTTTGATGTTTTCGGAAGTTATACGAATTTTTACAATTTTCGAGGACAAAAGTGTCCCACTTTTGTTTTCCCACTAGCTGCATCGTGTAAAAGCATCTCTGAAAATAAACCGACGTAGCATTGTCAAAGTGAAAGCTTCACACTTCAAAATGAGACAAACTAAATTGTTATACGACTTGTTTCTATAAATTTATAACAGTTTAAAGTACATAATGAAAAAGATCATGTTTGAACTTAAATTTTAATTAATAAAATTTAAAACGTTAAATTTAAAATTAATAAAATTAATTCTTTCCTGTATTTTGATGTTTTATTGAAAATGAATAGGTGGGAAGAAACTTTTGGCCCACCCTGTATATTGTTCGAAAGTGGTTGAAACATTATAATAATAACAATGGTAGACCAATGATGATTGTGACAAGCGACGATTATTACTGTGATTTTTATGAAGTACATAATAATAAATAACTGAATGAGTAACAACATGATACATGTTCGTTTTTCATTTAAACGGGAAAGAATTTTAAACAAAACGATTTTATATTTGACAGAAACATTTGTGACGATGAAAATATGAAGATTATGATTGTAATTTTTGCGGACTACAAAATAACTAAATAATTAAATGAATAATAATAAATATTCACGTTTCATTGAAAACCAGAAATAATTTTAAACAAAAAGCGAACGATTTTATATAAATGACATCGATGATGATTTCAACTCTGATGGTAATGAAAATTCAGATAATCAAAATTGTCACACAACCAAAAAACCGGAAATTATTGATTTCAGGTGGCTCGAAGCCGGAGATAATTGATTGTTCCATAAATAATTTGAATTTTTGTCCTGACGACAATGAATAATAATAATTATTATTATTACAATAACAATAATAACCGGTCAGTAGAAGATATCCAACCGAAATTGGAAAACTTTGAAGATAAATGGCCTGTAATGTTTGGGGATGATTTATTTGTAATATATTTTCGTCAGTCTATGTATACTCACATTAACATGCATTCAAACACTAAATATTGAAACTGTTATAATTCTGTAACAACAAAAAAATCGTATAAAATAACAAATTTGGTCATGTTTTAAAGTTTGAAGCCTCTGCACTTTCAAAATGTGTCATTTATTTTATTCTAGAACGCGTTTGCATCTCGTAGCGATTAAGCGAATACACTCTTCTTTCTAATAATGCTCTAAACTCTCGTAACATGTCTAAAAACAATTGAACAATTTCTTTTCATGACTGAATGTTTAATGGATTCGAAGGCTAAAGCCTCTCGTTTACAACGATCCTCGGAAACTTGATGTACAATTATTTTTCGCTATTTTATCGAACTTTGAATATTAGCCTTGGACGACGAGAATTCAAGAATTACGTTTCAAGTCTAATGGATTGACCAAATCGAAAATCGTACAGTAAATTTCGAGGATGTTGGAAGAGAAAGACTCTCACTCTTCAAATTCATTGTAGACTCAGTCACGAGGAAAAATGTTCAATGCTTTCGCATACCATTCATGTGCCAATTTACAGCATAACTCTCGAGAAAGAAAGTGTCTATACAGTGTAAAATTTCTCGAAACAAACCTAGATTCATCATTTCATGATTCCTTTCGAGATTGCTTCAGCCCTGCTTCTAAAATTATTATACAACAGTCTATAGTTATAAGCACGAAGTGGCCGGTCTGCAACGTGTCAGCAGCCGAAGTAAGATGAATTCATCGGGGAGGATCCGAGTCCTCCTCTGGCGAACTCCATCGCGAAAGGTGATTAATTCCGGCAATAAACAATTAATTAACGTCGGAATTATAGTATCGTCGTGCTTCTTCCCTCTCCCTGTTCTTCGACCTGCCACGCCAACCTACGCAAACATATTTTCGGGCGAAGTATCGCAGGCTCCTTTTGCCAGGACGATAATTAAACACGCTGCTAGGCGGATTAACGGTGAATTACGCGCGGCGGGGAGGGGGTGCCGGCTTTTAATTGACGCTGCTCGAATATTAAGTAAGTTGTTAGGGTGGAAGAAGCCCAGAAGTGGCAAAACCAAGGTAATACCGTATTTCGGAGAGAGATTGCCTCGCCCCAAGTGATTTAACGCCGTATAATCTGCAGCGTGTTTCCTTTTCGTGTTTCTCTTTTTTTTTCTTCTTCTTCTTCTTCTTCTTCTTCTTCTTCTCTCTTCCCTTCTTTTTCAAATTGGGGCAGTGCGCTGGACGCCTTTTTGAGTTATTAACTGAGCTCTTCGCTCTTCAATCTTCTCCCTCTTTTTCACTTTCTTCTTTCCTTCTTTTTTACTTATTTAAATATTTTTCTTTCAATCGAATCTATCCTTCTCTCGTCAAATGTCCAGCGCTGAAAGCACGAGCGCTTCAACGATCCGCTCCGCGGAGGGCGAGGCTGACGAAACGAGCGGCACGCTTAATAAAGTAGATATGAATGTGGCGTTAAAACAGTTTCACACTGGATTTTCGCGTTTACAAAGAAATCTGGGCAACGCGGTACCGCGAATTTTCGGCGGCCAGCTCTCGCGCGGCGCGCAATGTTACGAAATATCTGGCAACAGCATCAGCAACAAAACCCAAAAGCGCGATCCGAATTGCCGAAAAGAAAGGAAAAAGAGAGTTCCTTTGTGTACGTTTCCGCGTTTCGCGATGAGAACGACGCGAAAACTCCACGGTGAGAAAGTGAGAAAAAAAAAGTGAAAAGAGAGAGAGAGAGAGATGGAGAAGAACTCCCCGAACGCGACGAGCCGCGAGACCGGACCATAATTTATTTACCCGTTTGCCAAACTTCCGCGACGCGTCGACGCGTTTTCAACAGAAAATGTCGAACAACAAAAGCTTAATGAAACGTCTGGCCACGTCAGAGCCGGAATTACGAGCTCGGAGCCCCGTCCGCTGTTATTTCGACGAGAAACCCCGGTGAAAAGACTTTGAAATGATTACCAGTGTAATACGGAGAGCTAGAAAAAAAAAAAAAAAAGAAGAAAAAAACACTGCACGTGGATCTCGAAACGCTCGTTCACGTCGAGTTGGTATCGTCGTTAACCCTTTCGCTACGGCAGACTTTGATGTGTACCGCACGTAGAAGTTCAATCGCGACTTGCGCTGAGAACGACAGAATTTTTCGTCAGCGTACATTTCGCCAGAAAGTATATTGAAATAATCAAAACACTGGATTGCATTACATTAAACCAACAGTATTTATTTATTCGTATTCCGGATTGTACTGTTAATGCACGTACCAAAAATTTAACAGTAACTTTAAACTTTATTTCGTAAGAATCTAGTATAATTCGAAACATGGATCAATACATAATTCTACGTCATATTTCTTGCATTCCTCCATATTTTCTTCTGTTATATATATATATCTTCTATACAAATTTGCGTCTTTTCGTGATTACCATTTTATTACCACGACTTTTTATTTCATGGTTTTCATTAAATGAAATTTCACAAATGAAGTAAAATAATCACGTTTAATAATATACGACGAAAGATGTAATTGTTAAATTAGAGATCACTTAAGTCTGATCCAATATTTTTTTTTTTTGCAATTATTGTCAATAATTTACATGAAATAACTGTAAACTTTGAACATTGGGATGAAATTTAGAAATTTTTAAATTCTCATCGTTTAACTCCAACATTCTCAATGTTCAATAAAATGATTTAAAAAACACAAATTTTTCAAAAATGATGCCGGATCGAATGACGAGACGAGAAAGAAGTTTTTTTCAATTTTCAATGTTTTTCTTCGAAGATGATTTTACATCATCGTAGCGGTGATTAGGATATTCAACGACATAAAAACTCGCAGTTCTGTTCGTTACTTACTACGGATAATTGAAATCGATTTCTGTTATCTGTACTGTTTCGAGCGCGATACGACGACGGTATGTTAAAGCTGTTAATCAAATCATCAACGACGCTGAGAGAATTCATCGACGATACCGGCAATACCATGCGAACTAGCAACAACCTGGCCGCTACAAACCTAATCGTATCCGTGTGCTCGTGATTGGTATATCTTGCCACGTCAATAGACTGCCAGAGACAGATGCTACATATCGATCTTATTAGACGGCAGGAACAATGGCAAACAAATCACGATCGCGTCAATGTCTATATGTACAATGACGCAAACGGAAACGTTTATCCACGTGATCATTTATGGTTACACGTTCACTCGGTCCCGTGAACTTTCCCATCGAGTATTCTTGTCGCCGCGGACACGCGATGTTTTCATCTTTTGTATTAATGTATACAGAGTGTCATTTTAGATTGAAATAGATGTTTCATCTATATCCGAAACTATTCGTCATTTAAAAAATATTCTCCAGTTTTTTTCTGTTTTTGTAATTGTTACACTTAATTTGTCTCTAGATAGAAGATCACACACTATTTTTTCAAATGTAATTACGTAATTTTTTTACCAGCTACACAATACAATATATATATATAGTTATATAAAAAAAACATCGACCTTGAAAAAAAATATTCTTACCTTTCGATAGCATTTCGTGTTACACAAAAAATATTTTTTGCATCATTACAATTTGAAAAGATATTTAGATGACCTCACTTAAATCGATCACCCTGAATGTGTGTGTGTGTGTGTGTATTCTGCAGGGTGTTTTATAAACGACCGAAGGATGAATCAACGTGCAAAAATGAGTAACGAGAAAGGAAAGAGTAAACTCTTTTTATTCAAGGCTCCGTTTTCGAGAAAGTCAAGCTTCAAAATTTGACAACTATGTTTGAATTCAACTAATTTTTGAACGAGACTGAAAATGAGTAATTAAGTGGGGTGGGGG
>CAJDYZ010006910.1:17187-43206 GCA_903986555.1 Heterotrigona itama
GCTTTTCTTTGATGTATAACTTTTTTTTTTGTTGCTTCTTGTGTAAGATGAGTGTATGTTACATTAACAGTAGTCTGCGAGTAGTCACGCTAGTTCCGTTTTTTTCTCGTGCGTACTGTATTCGGCTTGCGTCTCTTGTGTTCTTCGTTATCAAAGTTGATTATTTCCCAATCTGTGGTCAGAGTTGAGCAATTTTACTCCACCACTTTCAGCACCTTACCAATTGCAATAGTCTTATCTGCAAGTTGCAAGAAAAAAACCAGTTGAAACTTGATCAAATGATTGTAAATGAGAAATAATTAACTTGAAATTAAAACTTTTGAAATTTTGTTGCACATTTTAATATACAAAATGCAAAGGATATCGTACTTACTTTCATCCCTAAGGGTGAAACGTCCCATCTGTGGAAATAGTTTAAATTTCTCAAGACATATAACACCTGCACATTCGATTCTCATTATTGCCACTTGATCCTGTTTGACGAACCTCGGCCTGGTTTTACTTTTATCCCCAGTTTTCTTGTCGACCAAACAGATTAATGCTTTTACTCTAACTTCCTCTGCTGCACAATGAATATGCATCACAGCACTGTAGCCAGCGCAAATAATGCTCTTGTGCTCCAAAATTACAACTTGAGCATCAAACACTTTCCCTGTTTTTATCGGGTTGTTACTATCACACAGAACGAATCCAGGACTTACATCTTCTTCTTCAATGCCTTTTAATTTAATTTTTACATTCTCACCAGGACCAACTGATGTCACTTCTTCATCGTCTGACCATAACTGATCTACCGTCACTGCCGTCTAATGAAGGATAAAATACAATGGAATAAGTACTCAATTTAATATTTAAAAAAAGAACGATACATTAAAATTAAAATGGATGATAGATACCCTATTCGGCATGACAAGTAACGACTGTCCTTTTTTTGCTTCTCCAGCCTCGACCTTTCCCATTACCACTGTTCCCATATCTTTATATTTATCAACAATTGGCATAATGAAAGGTCCGTTGTTTTTACGATTAAGTGAAGGTAAGGAATCAATAAAAGATATGAACGGCGGACCAGTATACCATGTACAAAGATGTTCTGGTATCGGGTCTTTTAAACCATAACCAAGCTGTCCTGAGACTGGCATGAACGTAAGATCCTTAGCAGGATTAAATCCCAATTTACGAAGATATGGTAATATTTTATCCCTAAACAACGTAACAGTTACGTTTGCATCCTACAATGTTCTAAATTAACAACTAATATGCAACATACCTGCACTCGTTGTATCTTCTTTCATCCCACTCTACAGTTGGATCGTCCATTTTATTCACTAGCACAACTAGATGTTTAACGCCAGCAGTTTTAGCTAACATCGCGTGTTCCCTCGTTTGACCGCCTCTATCGAAACCAGTCTCAAATTCTCCTTTCCGCGCGGAGATAACTAACACTGCGAGATCGGCTTGCGCCGCTCCGCCAATCATATTAGGTACAAAACTCTTATGACCGGGAGCATCTAAAATTGTAAAATGTTTCCTTTCAGTTTCAAAGTACGCTCTACCAACTTCCACCGTTTTTCCTTTTTCTCGTTCCTCTTGATTCGTGTCTAAAGCCCAGCTCAAATACCACGTTTCTCTACTTCTTTCTTTTGCTTCTCTTTCGTACTTTTCTAAGGTTCTTTTATCGACCATTCCCGTTAATGCCATAATCTGACCACCAATCGTTGATTTTCCTGCATCTGTAGGGCAAATTGAATCAATGCTAATTCAAATATCATCTTGTACATTGTTTCCTTAATTTGTCAACAAAACTGTTACGTACCAACGTGACCTATAAAAACAACATTAACATGTTCTTTTTTACTCTTAGTATCTTCTGTTACTTTAACAGGTTTTTTCTTGGGAATCTTAACAACCATCTCTTCATCTTCTTCATTTTCAGCCTAGAAGCAATCCAATTGTACATAACAAACAGACAGATTATTAAAAATATCTGAAAAATGGTCTTCTCATATGAATGTATGAAAAGTTGAACATACCTCTTCATTTTCAGGAGTTAAAAGGGGATCGCCATCTACTGCTGCTTCTTCCCATGAATCAGCTGGTTGATGTTCAGGGCTACTATTTATCTGGTCGTTTACGTTTGGAGGTGGAGCCCCTCCTCCAGCAGGTGGTTCCTCCACACGACTACCCACTGGATCTGGTAAAACCACTGGTGTAGTGTTATCTAATAACATACACAAATAAAAATGACATTTTTCTACTAAAGGAACCGTGAAAGCTAGAAAAATACTGATATGGTTCACACTGTTGTTTTGAATTTTTATATTATCTTATTTCCATAAATACTCATGTACTATCATAACATAGTGAGTCATTTCCTTTGTTAATGTTTATGTATTGATTTTGAAAATGATACACTTGTTTGATCCGTGCAATCAAGATTAGATTATAAAGTATAATTTAAAGTTTGAAAAACATTTTATTACTTTGAAAATATCACTTTAATATTTTTGTATCATACTTAGTAATTATCAAATAGACTCTCTTTTTCAAGAGATAAATAAGTTAATAAATTCAATATAGATATGTAATCTGTACAAATCTGATACGTATTTGTTCAAGAAACAGAAATTTATACATAAATACAACCGATACTTATACATACTTGGGTACTTTAGTCAGTATCATCGATTCCGTTACGTACAAAACAAAAAGTTATTGTATTTACTCCCAACTTCATGTTCTCAATTGCACAAACAAATACTATGAATTTAGCGTCGAATTAAGCATTGCACAACATTGGATTAATCTTAAACGTACACATATTGTACCTGAGCATATTGTACCGTTCGCACTTAGGCTTTCTCATCAAGCATTTCAACGATGACAATGAGCAACGAAATTGATCCAGACACAAAGATCGACTCGTGTTCTGCACCAACAGTTACATGAAAGGCAGAAACCGAAAGTATGTGAAACTAGGGGGTTAGCCACAGAAGTTACTTTACAGATTACTTTGCAGCAACATGGGTCTTGTACATTGCATCTGTTTACAGTCAACAGCCCGCACATTCGTTTAGAAAGAAGTAATTTAACCGACATCGCACCGAGTTCGGGCCGAGTTTTATCTCAAGACTAACCGTGATGTATCTCAGGAGGGATAGAAGTGGTTACAGCATTCATCATGACAGCGACATTGCAGGAACTGTCGGCCGTGTTGCTGTTCTGCGGTGAAGAATTGATGCAGAAAGAAGGCACAAATTCCGCAGCATTTACGTTCAGGGTGGAGAATTTACTCTCGATGGACTTGTCTTGTGGTGGGCCGATGTCTCCGTTGTCCGCCTGCTGTTCCCACGAATCTGGTGCTACACTGTTCGCCATATTTACTAAGAGTTCAATAGTCGAATCGGTCTCGGCAGGTTAATCAAACACGGGAATCGTTCTACGCTACGTGCAGGATCCCGATCAAGCCGCGATTACAATTGGGACGGGGTTTAAAAAAATAATTATTTATGATATCTCCGCGCAACACCGTACACGCGTATCGGTAGTCCGCGTGCGACCCCCGTGGTCTGTTTCGTTGTTCTACTTCCCGGAACTGCAAACATCAAAACACCAACTTTCAACTCCAGAACGTTCCGTATTTTTTTGCACGTGTTCCGGACGGGTTCCTGTCGCCGCAAAATCAAGAAACGTAATGAGCGTCCCGAATCTGCGAGCAGCGCGGCAAATCGCGCCCGAACTCTCAAGCCCGCGATTTTGCCCGAAAATATCTCTAGTCACGCGATTAGGTTGGTGCCACCGCATTCCCCTCTCTGCGCATCCAGGAATTATCATAATAGAATGGAAAAAGGTAACATCGCCGGCTAAAGAAATATTCGTCTTTTACGATGCAGGGACTATAATTCGCCTGTATGCTTTAATTACAAATTAATCGTACGATTTAATTTTATTGTGGTGTATAGAGAGATTGTTAAGTTACCTGAGTGTAGTGACATACGCACATGTGTAGTGTGTGTGTACGTGCGCGCGTATATATGCATGTATATATATTAGTGTGAATCTTTTTGTAAAACTTACTAAATAATCAACACTGCAGGGTACTGTATAGAGTATCATATATAGTATTTTTTTTTTTTTAAATATATTTTTTAATATATTGCATTATATTTCATATTATATATTTACAGTATTTTTCTTTATGCTGCAGTGCTTCAAAAATAAAATTTCTTTTCTATTTCTTCGTATCTTTCAAGAATTTTTTTATTCATAAGAAAAATATTATTATACACTTTATTATTTCTATTTTTTTTTTTTTTTTTACTACATATGCACAAATATATACGTATAATAATTATTACACACATATAGTTATTTACGATACATATGTATCTTATAATAATTACTATACATATATACTTATATAAGATTGTCTTTCTCTTTATATCATCATAATTAAATACATATAATTATTTTTATATCCGTGTATTACGTCTAACGTAACAGTCTTTGCATCTTTAATTCTGAGAGAATTAAACACACAATGAGGTTAGTGTTTCCTTTTCTTCTGTCGTTTTTTATTTCCACCACCTTTGACATTGCTCGTTACTTTCTCTGTTTCTATCTTTCGTTTCGCCGTTTCTTTCATGTTTTCCTTCACCGCCATCCTACAGGACTCCGTAGTTGCTGTAGGTACGCTGAAACCTGGGATCTGTTCGCACGTAATTTTTACAATCATTGAAACGTATCATTAACATAGACAGTTAAAATTCATTGCAATTTACTTACAAATGGTTTAACCAGCTTAAATATTAATTTTTCATGTTGAACGTTAGATCTGTTCAAACTTATCTGCACAGTGACCGGATCAAAAGTACGAAACACGGTATTTCCACAGGTTTGTGAATGATTTTCGGCGTTGTACGTAAATGTGACGTCCGAATTTTTATCTTTGTTCAAATACAGAGTTCCCTCCAAACCGTATTTCAACACCAATATTTGCAGCGCATTCTTTCGTACAAAAAGTATATAGCCTTCTTCATCTTGAATTTTTTCTCTGAAGAATAACTGAAAAAGGGAAAGCACAATGAAAAACATTCGTCTAATCAGACCAATAACGAAGCTGAACCAAATACAAACATGAGTGTTTAGCGCTACAGATGCTCGAGCTGCATATTGAGCCATTTTATGACGATAATTCATATTCTGACAAAGTGCGTGATTCTTCTTTTTGTCTAATAAGTCCGGGTATGTTGCGTCGGCCCCAATGCAAACTGCCAATAAACGATGAACCATGACGTCTGCATACCTATGAAATTAAATAGATGTATGCGTTCAAATTAAATATAATAGTTGTATATTTCTTACCTTCGAATAGGCGATGTAAAATGAGTATATATAGGACACGCTAAGCCATAGTGATAGTAATCACTTGGTTGAAGCATGCCACTAATAAAATACACAGCTTGCATCATACAACGTGTGGCAAGTATCCTTAACATAATATTGAAATAAGGATTGTTTTCTTTGTGACATTCATCTAACGATGCTGCTAATTCTTTGCCACTATTTACATTCATAATGAAACCCTGTTGAAAAAATATTGTAATTTGCTTGAATTATCATTTTTTGAATAAAATTTTCGTACCTGATTTTTTGCGGCTTTTATGAGAGGCTCGAAATTAGCAGGTGGTGGTTCAGGATGCCTTCTTAATACAGCATACTCTGGAAACTCGTCCACGATCTTCTTAGCAACCGAAATATTTGCAAGCAACATGAATTCCTCTACCATGGAATTAGTTTCTCGCAACTTCTTTGCTTCTACTTCGATAGGATCATGTGTTTCACAATCTACTTGAAAACGAATTTCCGGAGATGCTAATACTAATGCTCTGCATTAAAAATAAATTGTAGTATCATTATATTATCATAACTATAGTGTATTATCAGATTAGATATAGTATATTATTAGTAGATATTCTTGGGAAACGACTTTGCGTACCCATTGTCCAGACGTTTCTTTTTTAACTTTTTGGATAAATAATTAAGATTTCTTAATGACTTCACAAGTGGGTCGTGCTGAGTGGCATCGTCAATTTTTAATTGAGCTTCGTCGTAAGTCATCGCTGCTCGTGAGCAAATTATGGACTTACAAAATTTAGTATTAATTATATTTGCATCTTTATCCATTTCCCATATACAAGAAAATGTTAATCTCTCTTGTTTTTCCAATAAAGAGCAGAGATTTAAACTAAGTAAGTCTGGAATTATTAATATATTGCATATTATTAATATATACAGTGAAGAAGATGAAATTCTCAAAATTTTGTTTGACAGAAATGAAATTTAAATAAATTCTACCAGGAAGCATATGAATTCTTCTATCAACCAAATATACAGTCGTAGACCGCAGTGCTGCTTCTTTATCCAACGCTGTACCAGGCCTCATAAAATGTGTTACATCCGCAATATGTACACCTACTTCTAGATTACCATTTGGTAGATCTCTGCAATGAAGTGCGTCATCAATATCTGTGCACCCGGGTGGATCGACTGAACATATATCCAGATGCCTTAGATCTTCCCTTTGCGCTAAGTCCTAAAAATGATTTGTATTAAATTGAAGTAAAGAATAATCGAAAGAATTACTTTCTATTAGTCTTTAATATTATGTTATTACGTACGACATCCGTGACATTCCACGGCATCTTTGGTAATGAGCTAAGCACAGCATCAGAAAATCGACTATGAGGAATATCATGTTCCAACAATATCACTTCGTTTTCAGTCGCTTTATTTCCTATTTCACCTAATGCACGTACGAAATGACCAAGAGGATATCTAGAATTACGCGGCCATGAATCAATAGCTACAATGATTCTTTGTTTACACAATACTGTATACTGTCTAGTTTCGATTCTTATTTTAGGTATTTTTCGTTCGGCTGGCACGAATATATGTCGCACATTCTAAATAAATAGAAGATTATGAAATATGAATTATACATATGTGTATAACCTAATTGTGAAAACTTGTTCATCTTTTACCCCTTCAATGTTACTGGGTTGCAATATTCCACAATATTGTCTCCAATTTCTTCGAATAATTCCAACAACTTTGCCAGTCTGTGTCTTTTGCATTTTGTTCGACGAATCAAATTTATCTACCACTTTCTTTGCTTCTAAAACATTATCAACGTCTGTTTCTTCTTCATCTTGTAAAACAATATCACTGGGTGATGACCACTGATTCTCTGGCAGAAGTTCCACTGCAACTATATCGCCATCAACAGCTCTATTAAGGTTACTGCGACCTTGGATAAAAATCTAGAATCAAATATATGTAATAAATACATATCTATTAAAAATATAGAAAACAAGTACTTACAGATTTTTCAACTCCATCTACATTCACAAATCCTTCGAGGAAATTTTCTTTTGAAGCTTGAAATGTTCCCTGTAGAAGTTTTCCAGTTTTTATGTTATCATGTAATTCAGATGGTGTAAAATGACATGGAAAAAACTCTGGACCTTCATATACTGCGCTATAACTCTTTTTACACAATTTATCAGCCAAAAAAGCTGAATTTTCTAATGATAAAATATAATCCTCCACTAAAAAAGGACAAAAATATAATAAAAATAATAAAGAGTATAATTCTAGCTATTAAATAAATATTTTACTTGAGATAGTTGGAATTTCTTCTTTTTCCGCCAATTCTCTATTTCGTGCATCATCTGTCAACAGCACAATTTTGATCTTATTATCATCTAGATCTAGATGTGCGTTATACCACTGTGTTGCAACTCTAATTGCTCTATCATTTCTATCATTTGTGCTTTCACCAGGATTACGCTCGATGTAAGTATCTCTGCATAAAAATAGCAAAAATGTAAATAATAATAAATTATATTTTATATTTATATATTGTTGTTATGATGATACATACTTATGATGTTCATTAACAAATACATAAAATTTTCTTTGTGGGTTAGTAATAATATTCTTCAATCTCTTATAAACCATGGAACTTCTATGTTTCACTTCGTCTAATACTGTTTGCACAATTATAACATTGCAAATGATATCTTCTTCCAAAATGTCAATCTAGAAAATTATAATTACATACATTGAATAACAAATTACATCAAAATTACATAATAATGAATTATATTATGAATGTTGAACATGTCAGATCAAAATTACAATCACCTGATCTAAAATAATATTAGTATCAATTAATAAATAATAAGGTTCTGTTATTTTAGAACTTCGTACACTGGAATCTTCATCGTCTAAAATTATGTTTCTGGTTTTGCACATGCACTTTTTACAAGCTTTAGATCCACAGTGAATATCATTTCTGAGGTAGTGCTCTCTAACAGTCTAAAAATGAAAAATAAATTTCATATAACATCTCATAATTCATCTTTATTTTATTTAATCTTTTGAAAAATGATACATTGAAAATGATTTCACTGATATTAATTAATTACATATTTTAAAATGTCAAAACACTTTTGATAACATTTGAAATACCTTAAACACATTCCCCCCTTTAGTTTTCCTGAAGAATATCTTGGTCGTTAACATATTGTCTGATTTTGTCGTATAGGAAAAAATATAAATATATTTGATTTATATATTTATTTGTGAAAGAAAGTAAGATACTGTTCTTTAAATTCAAACATAACAAATAGTCACTACATATGCATCGAAGGGTCAGACTCCATGATGTGCCAAGACAGGGCAGACAACTGTGAGTAATATAAATTTTAGTTTCATACTATATTACTATGAAACTTACAAATTACTATATAGTAATATAACAATAGCACTATATAGTAATATTTCATAATATGACGATCTCCCGGACAGGATAGACAACTGTGAAATATATAAATTTTAGTTTCATGCTGAAACTATATATTACTATATAGTATTATTACTATATTATTTCATAATGTATCAAAACAGGGTAGGCAACTATGAATGATATAAATTTTCATAAATAATATATTATAAATTTTATTTTCATACTATATCATTTATAAAATTATAAATTACTATTATATAGTGTCATTACTATATTACCATAAAATTATAATTTCATAGTAATTCTTGAATATACATTATAACTCATGTCCGTAAACTCTGGAAAGATACACGCATATATTTTATAGGTATTTTGCAGTATTTAAAATGAAACAATCAGTCATAATTCATTTTACATGCAAAACGCGTGAATCTTTATTACAAAAGATACCGTTTCTCGGTATCATTACATCATAGAAAAAAACTCTATAGAATAGGAATCATATTGTAATAAATTTCAATTACGGTGAATCACGTTAATTTAGAATCGTATAATTTAGAGTTGTTACATCTTCATTCGTCAATGAAGTCAAAATTACAAGATACCAAATTTCTGAAATTGATACTCTGTCCAGTGACGATCGACTAATCGATAATACGGAATTAAATTGTTCGATTCATCGATAGGTGAACGTTTATTTCCGCGTAGAATGACAGTTCTACGAGCTAGATACCAGTGTAGGAGTGTGTGCAAGTACTTGTTCCATTGTCATTTGATCCACGTGATGGCTGAAAATTTATGGTTATTTTTTTTATTTCTCCAGGCGTAACTCAGGCCGTCGTTGATCATCCTCTGTTTCACTGATGTCATCGGCTGCGCGTTATGGGTAACAAAGGGAAACCGATTGAAGACACCTAGCGCAAAAGTGATTCTCCCATTACGCGGAATGACTGTGATTCACTGTAAGAAACTCGTTCGAGAATTAAGAACGTTGCGCTAACATATCGGTCATGGTATTTTTTACATGTGTTCTAACGTCTCGATGTTTCTTAACGTACAGCCGGAAGAAAATTCTAAAATTACGTCGTACGCTTTACTCGGACGGTTACTATTAATGGAATCGTATTTACCATTGTCAGAAGTCGGATAGGAGTGTTTGTTAAATGACTTCGGAATTGGCATAGCTAACATTGACGGCGCAATGGAAAAATTCGCTATCGATTTGGACAAGGTTTTGGACGATTTCGAATTTAACGAAGGTAAAACTTGCCAGTTCATTTCCGGTACATTCAAGATTCTTATAAAGTTTCAAATTTCTTATGGTAATTTTTTGTCTAAATAATAGAAAAATTTCAGTTATTTTCTTTTACGAAGGTCATGATCTACAACTATCTATGAGATCACTTTCTTTTTTCAATAATTTTGAACAATTATCTTTGGTGGGATTGTTTCTATTTATTCATATTGTCAATGTTGCATGTTATCTGTTAATACAATGGATGTATATTTCAGATTGCGCAGAACAAATAGCATCTGTTAATCCTTCAGCAAATAATGCGTCATCTTCTTCAGTTAAATGTAACCTAGAACCTTCAGCTTTGAAGAATTATAATTATCTTCTGATAGAACCTAAAAAGGCTAATAAGGAATTTGATATTATATTACCCGTGGAAAGGTGCAAAGATCTGCAACAAATAAACACGAAGAATAAATGTGTTAATGAAAATGACACAGTCTCTGAGAATCTTAGTTATAGTACAGAAGCAGCAACAGTAGAAAATACGGATGTAAATCAGTTTTATACAAAGGAATGCACAAATGATAATAAGGTGGTACAAAAACAATCTGTTTCATCTTACGACTCTGACCAAGTTCCCTTGGCAATATATAACGACATATCGCAGAAGGTAATACAAAAACAACAGAATAGTAGCAACAGCCCAAAGATTGACAATAGGTACGATAAGAAATTGAACCAGTTTAATCTGAAACCTAGCGTTAGTAATGTTTTTAGCAGTCTAAATGAATATATTAACGCTCCGCCTGGAAGTTCAGATTGCATTAGTTCTGTATTAAGTGATTCAGAAATACAGTCTGATTTAGAGACTAAGGTATCTCACTGTCAGATAATTCCAAGCGCTGCTAAAGATAGCGTAGCACTTAAACCGACAGTGGACATAACGAATTCAACTAAAGATATTCCTGTCACAAGCTATCAAGATGACCCAGTATCTATAGCATTACCCATCCCATATGAAACTAAGAATATTAAAGAAGATATAAACAATATTCATGTAAAGAATTTCAAGCTATTGGAGAGTGAAACAGAACTCTCCAAAAATGTTGCAATAAACGAAGCTTTTGTTGACTTGAGTGATGAAGCAAATATTGAAAATGAGAATTCTGATAGAGTAAATCAAGAAAATAATTCTGTGCTTGAATGTTCTTCTGTACAGGATAATTATCATGAAAATGAGTGTAGTATACAGTTACAGGATAATGAAAAGAAATTAAACATGGAAAGTATTGATACAAATCAGGAACATGGGAACAGTTTAAATCAAGTACGTAAACCAATTGGATTTAGTAACATTGATAATTTATCAGAAGATGAATTGACCAAATATTTAGCTGAATTAGAAGAAGAAGAGAAATTAAGGGAAAGCTATAATAAGTATGAAAACATTATAAATATAACACAAAATGTTGCTCAAAATCAAAAAGATGAAAATAAGCAGAATAGCCAAGTTTTTTCAGATACTATTGTAGGAGCTTCCAAAATGATAGAATCAGAATTAAGTGAAAGGATAGAAAACATTTCAATAACTAATTCTCAGAAAGAAGAAACGGATAAACAATTGCAAAGTGTACAACAATCAGATGATCAGTTAAATAAAGATAAACACAAAGATATTTTAAATAATCCAAATAGTAAAGAATTAACATTATTGCATACAATTAATGTAGTTAAAGATAATAAAATGAAACTAGAAAATGAATGTGTGCCTATTGCAAAGGATATTAAAGACAGCCAACAGCATTCTATGTACAGTTTAAATATTAATCAGGGATCACTAAACAGTAGTAAAACAAAAATACAATTGAAAGAGCAAAAAGGAAGTTCTACACAATATAATCAAGCTTGTGATTTAAAAATGCTAAGCGACATCGATAGTACTTCTGAAGAAAGAACTTCAGTGACATCTGAAGAAAATATACTATCCGACAATACAAAACATAGTGGTGACGAAATGTCTACATCTGTGGATGTGTATACAAAACCAAATGTGAGTGACACCAGCGACGATTCAGAGAAGCCAATACGTCCTCAAACATTGGATATTGTTTTGTCAAATAATAGCAGCGAACACCAAGTACTTGGCTCTACAAGTGATACGCCATCTTACCAAGTTCAATCAGATGTTGATGGTACAAAGGAAGAGCAAGGATCTTCGCCGGATATTTTAGAGAATTCTTTGCCAGAAACTAGTTCAGTTTTGGGGAAACAACCACCATTCTGGGTTCCTGATAGTGATGCACCTAGTTGTATGCTTTGTGATGTCAAGTTTACAGTACTCAAAAGACGACATCACTGTCGTGCATGTGGAAAAGTATTATGTAACAAATGTTGTAATATGAAATATAAATTGGAATATCAGGGGAACATCGATTCACGCGTTTGTGTTTCTTGTTATCAGCTTCTCACCAAAGGTAAGTTTTCTTCAGCTTACTATTATTTTAGTTTTCTTTGAAATATAAGGAATTAATCGTTTATTTTTTTTTAGTTGAAACGGAACAGGGTATGGGAGAATGGTCTTCTGGTTATTCCACATACGCGAATAATAATGATATCAATTCACCCCAGGTATGTTAGATATGAGTTATTTTATATAATGTTGTCATGAATCCTTTTTGAACCTGCCATGAAATTTATAAATTCCGCTCTTCTACTAAAAAAAATTCAAGAGAGTGCTTTAAATCTTGCTTTGTAACAGACTGTTAACAATTTATAAAACATATTTGTTTCTTTAGATTTTTGGTTTAATCATTTATAGTTTGTTTATATTCTTTGAATTGTTTGCTTGTACATTTTGTAGATTTATATATTTGCATGTTTAGTTTGTTTATTTGTGATATTTGTATATTTTTGATCGTTTTATTTATTATATGTTTTATTATTGACGAATTGATTAATTTTATAAGATAGATTTGGCATATTGATTGTGAGTAACTTTGAAGCTCTCTTCTTTGACACAAAGTATATACCAATAGTAGCTTGTCATATTTTAATGTAGCATTAAATGATTACTTTCAATTGTTTCAAATTTTTTGTTTCATTCATTTGATTCAGTTGTTTACAAAAATAGCAATATGAGATATTATACTACTAAATCTTTGATTGTGAATTCTGCTATATTATTATTGATGTAAATATTTAATAAATTTTTGTTTATTCATTTCTCAATTTTTATTGAAAACAACACATTTGCAATGGAAACTTGTAAGACTCATTAATTTTCTATATTTAATCGATTTTTATCACATTATTTTGTTCCGTTTTTTTTACAAATTTTACAAATTTACAAATGTTAATGTTTTGTTGAATTCATTCATTCAGAGTAAAAATTAAATTTAGAAAAAACTTTTTTTACTTTTTGCGAATTTATTTAAATATTAGTATAAGTTTCTTTATCACCTATAACAACTTGTTGAATACTTCTTTCTTCTTCAAAATAAATTTATATGAAAGTACTAATTTGATGTAGAAGCTTTGATATTATTTTCTTTTTACCATCATATAAAAATAAATTTTTGCTATTTGAAATTTTTTTTTTAAATCGTTGCCATAATAAGTTTATAGTAATGTATTTTATCTATTTGAATTATGTTATGTTACAAATATTTCTTATTTCTTTTGCCATGCATTGCAATTATAAGGCATGTGTTTGAACTGTAGTATCTCTATGAAAAGTGACATGTTTGTTTCCTGTCTTAACAGTAATTAACGTCCAGTAAACACAGAAGATTTCTTATAATTTGCATTAATTTAGTTGTACAGATATATTAACAGTAGTTGTTGGATATTCTGTGATTTTATTTGAGCTTTCTGTAAATTTTTTAAATCAAAGAAACTCCTTTTTAAAATTAAAAGATTCTAGGTCATATGATATTATCTTATTGTATTAAAATATAATTAATATACAGCTAACAAGAACTACCATGCTATTTTATGTGCATGACCTGTGTTTGCTGGATAAGCAAATAAATGTGAATGTTAGGAGTATTCGACAAATCGTTATAGGGGAGACAGCCTAATCCAAATAATCCCATGGAGTACTGTTCAACTATACCACCCTTACAACAGTTAGCTGGCGGATTGCCTCCACCTCCCACAGTTATGGTACCTGTCGGAGTTCTTAAAAGAGAGGATGGTACAAAAAGCCGACCTGAAATTTCAAAATCTGTTATGTTCAGTGATGGTAAGTAAAAATGATATATACATATATCGTATTGTTCAAATTTATTGAAATCAAAAGAAAAAAACAATGTGCATTGGCAATGCATATGCTCAATAAATGTCTTTATTCGCGATAAATATTCCAGTTTTTGAATGTCTTACAAATATGCAATTTTTTGATTTACTACTAAAGCAAGAATTATCTTTGCTTAAGCATTAGAATGCAAACAGCTTTAGAATATTCAATGCTTGATATATACTATTCAAATCTGCTGCTACCTTGTGTAATAACTCGTTACACTTTACTCTTAACGTACCTTGTTATAATATTTTTAGTTCTTTGAGTTAAAATTACACTCCTCTGTCCAAGCTATTATTTTTTATTTTTCGTCTCCTTCAATATTTCACCCTGTCAGTGGACCTGTTCCTTCCTGTTTGTTTTGGTTTTATGCACCTCTAACTAAAACACAGGAATAAGGCCTGGCTGTGACCTGACAGAACTAGACATGTCGTGGGATATGAAACCGCCGTACCGGAAATCTGGAAGTAAACGTATACCAACACCTGGCTCATCTGCGCCAAGTACATCTGTCAAAAAGCAGAACTTGCCACGTTTGGACCCAAATACAGAAAGCTACGTGCCACAGGATCCTAATGCTCTCCCACCAACAGTAACAATACATAAAGGGCGTAAGTAATAACTTTATTTACAAAATACTAGCTAATTATATTACACAAGTTACACAATTCAACTAAATGTAAAACAGAGGTATCGTATCATGCTGTAACGGACGAGAATCTTCTTTACAAAACGTTGAAGAACGAGTGCGAACCACCTATTATGTTTGCCATTAATCGGAATCTTTATGCTTATGTTAAAATAGTAACTTGTAAGTATAAGCTTAAAGCATCTGTGATTCCTAATTCAACACAACTACTAATAAATATAATACAAATTACTTGTAGTAAATTGTTGTGTTAACAAAACATGTTGGAACGTAACATCAAAAGGATTGGATTGCGTTGGACAAGATGAAGTTATATTGCTAATCGAAGCACTGCCTGATGAAACTCGGGTGCCCAAGGATCTCCTTCTCTTTATCAACCAATTACATCTCGAGGCTATGAAAGGTATTATTTATATCCCACGCTAAGTAATTTTTAAAATCGTAAAAGTTACGCCACCACTGAACTATCTTTATGCAGGAAACACTGTGTCTGAATTGGGATTTTTGATATACCAGGGAGGAAATTTCTTAGATTCTCGAGAGCATGCAGGATTCTTATTCATTCGGCAAACGTCGCAGTGCTTGCAGAAAATTATATTACCTCCTGCCCCATACTTAATTGGTCTCCTAGTTCACAGGTTTGTTTCTTAACAGTGCAATAATAAAATTTGGTCAGAAAGGTACAGAAAGTTCATTAATTTTACTGATTATTCACAGGTGGGAAACGCCATGGGCAAAAGTATTTCCTTTACGCCTTGTCTTACGGCTGGGCGCAGAGTATCGTTACTATCCCTGCCCGTTATTCTCAGTTCGGTTTCGAGATGCATTATACTTTGAAATAGGACACACAGTTATGAAGGTACTGGCAGATTTCAGAAATTTCGCGTACACATTGCCGAGCGTGAGAGGACTGACAATCCACTTGAGAAACAGAATGACAGACGTAATGTTCCCAAGGAATCGATACGATCAAGTGATCAAAGGTTTAAACAATTCAAACGATCACGTATTAGCATATGCTTCAAACTTTAGCATCGCTGCCGACTCGCATTTAGTATGTATACAAACAAACACCGGTGATGAAAGCACTTATCAAACGCAAGCGATAAGTATCAACAATAATCCAAGAACAAGTACGTACGTAATTTTTGTACGTCTGTTCGAACGTTTTGAAAGTAATCGGTATTTGATCGGTATAGTAACAGGCACCAGCTTTATCGTTATTAACGGAGCGTTGAAATCGTCGATGGGTCTGTCGGCGAAGTCCAGTATAGTTGAGGATGGATTGATGGTGGAAATAATGCCAGAAAAGATGGAAGCGTTGAAGGCTGCTCTAAAAAATATGCAAGACTTCTCGATCGGATGTGGTCGACAAGGAGCGCCCGAGCCAGATGAAACGGTGAACATAAAATGGGTTGATAATGACGTGCAGTTCAATCTTGGGTAAATATTAAATATTAACGATTGTTGTCTGTAGTCGCGTATTTATTTAAATTTGTTATTTGTTCTCAGAGTGAAAAGTCCTATCGACAGACAACCGATGGATGGTATTCCTTCAATCAGAGTACATAATGGTATTGATTACAAGGGAACGAGTAGATTTATTCGATGGACAGAAGTGTTCATTATCAATGTACGTTTAGGAAAGAATATAATCTAAATTGTAAATTGTTTATTGTTTATTTTTGTGATATATGACGTTGAATATGTTTTTTCTTTCTTTTTGAAGTCCGACGATCATCCAAATGGAGTTTACGACCCGGTAGATATAAACAAATTATCAGGAAATATAGCGAAAGCAACGTGTACAGCTTTAGTGAAGTTATTGGACTTGTTGGCCAATGCTGGCTTAACGAAACTTGGCGTAAGGACGACTATTCATCCCGACAACGTAAGTGTACTGTAACAATTTGTAAGTTGCAAGCTTTTCTTTTAAAAAAAAAGTATGTAACAGATTTTGAAACTTAATTAGAGATAGTCTTTAGTTATTTAAAATAATTTTTTTTTTTTAATGAGAAAAGAACTGAATATAACTGAATTATAATAATACTAGGTTGGTTATGAAGCCGGTAGCGAAGGCATGAAATTGCCCCCAATCTATATGAAGAGTTTAGACAACGAATTAATTCAAGTTCTGCATAAAGCAGCGCAAAGCAGTCAAGATACACACACTGTGCTTGAATTAATTTTTTATATACTCGATGATTAAAACACCTTGCTTTGTTCGCTCCAATTTTGTTAACAATTTATATACATGAATATAAAGTTCGCGACGTTTGTACACGATCGAAATGTACAGTTAAAAAAAATTGGCAGAACCATTGAGAGAGAAATAGATCTTTTAAGGAAAAAATATTTTCTATCCGAGTACTATCTATATAGATAATGAAACACACACACACACATACATACACACAGCGCTTATACTATAAAAATATATCGACTCTTGTTCGAGCATAAATATAACAAGTATAAAAATGAGATAGAGAGAGAGAAATAGAGATTATGAAATTCAAAGTTGAGAATAGATAATGAAGATTTATTTTATATTGTATTAGCTTCAATCCTTTGGATTCTGTTTGCTTTTTATGAGACAAAAAAAAAAAAAAAAAGAAAAGAAATTAATGTCACATTTTTTGTACATTACATATGTACATGTAAATTTTATAAAAAATATTGATGAAAAATTTCTTGCGACTGAAATCAAAATGAAGTATCATTATTTGTTATGTAAATATATCTGTTTTGTTGCTATTCGTATAATATGTGTATAATAATAATTAATAGTACTTTTCTGTCGAAGGAATATTAAAAAAATATCAGTGTAACAAACTGAAAGATTTTTATTTATCTTTTTTTGTATTATAATAAGGAGAAAAATGGTTAAAATCCTTCAATGGGATATTTTGAATTAACTTTCTTTTATATATATATATAAGCGTATGTTAAATGTTGAATTTGGCAGAAAGATATGAATTATTGTTATTCTAATTAAGGACTTGAGATTCAAGCCTGACTTATTGTGATCATAAAAAACTGAGCTAGAGAACTTCTTTGCATTTCATCAAATTTCTGCAACTTTTCTGCTAATTGAAATCTATTCCACTTTAAAGTTGGGCTTAGCAAAGGAACAAAATTTACATTTCAATTGAAGGGATTTAAATATGGAAATATTTCTAATGTGAATAACACGTCTGTAATAGTAACTGCTAATAATAATCTGTAAATATGTATAAAAGCTGAAACACATACATCTGTTTTATTATCATAGTATAGATTTTGTTTTTTTGAAGATAATTAACAGTAATCCGTAGATGAAGTATTTCTTTAGTTTAGGATATAGCATTTTTGTGATATAACCTTTTAATTTCGTTTTTTTTTTTCTTTGCTTTTTCTTGTAATTTTTTGAGAATCAGATTAAATTTTAGAACTTAACGTTTTGCCAGACAAACAGTAGGTATACGCAAGCCTGCTGAAGTACCAAAAAAAAAAAAAAAAATAATTTTTGTTCCAAACTTTCTCTATTGTTGTAACTAATTATCGACGTATATAAATGTTTATATTTGTTATTAAAAAAAAAATTAGAAAAAGGAAATCCACATATTTTAAAAATGCAGAATTTTATTTTTCGTTGCTTATATTGTAAGAATTGTCACATAAAAGTCATATAAAGTGATAAATTAATTGACTATAGAAATTAAGCGTGTAATTGCAAGGAGTTTCACTTGACCGCGAGGAATTGTAACACGTTAGACTTTGAAATGTTTAATTTGTCAACATAGGAAACAAATCGGATTGACGAGGAAACTGAAATTTGTAATTCGCAAATAAAAAATTTATTATTAGAAATTTGTGATTTGTAAATAAAGAAAATCGTGTGGGTACGTCTTTGGTGTTCTCATTTCTTATTTCTGATCGCGTTTAAAGAATGAACGAGAATTACAATTAAAATATAAATATCTTTCTCGTTTACATAAAATATAATTTTTGTCGTAAAATATACAGTGAGGGAGCATAAACTATACAATCAAAAATTGCCGATAATTTTAACTGATGTAACTTTGTAAATTAATTTAAAGATCATAAAACGATTCACTTACAATTAGTTTCATTCTACCTTGACACTCGTGAATTCATTTTCTTCGAAGATGATTTCATATTATATAGCTGATGGGAAAGCCAAAATTGAAAATTTTCGTGTCCAAAAACATGAAAACATTTTTTTGTGCAAACTTTTGTGATACAAAAAATTTTGTGGTATAAATGAGACCAAAATTTATATTAATTTAAAGTATCGACGATTTTTCAGTTATGCCCAATTAAGAAGTATATCTTCGTACACTAGAATTGTTTCTCTCAAACACTGGTCACCTTTTACCACAAATGAATATCATATCGAGCTTTTCTTGCATTGAATAGTCCGAATTACGAATTACTAACAAATTTCGACACATTGATCGGGATTTCAAACTGCTAGAAGAGATCATTAACGACGCAGTAAATAGTAAACATGTTTATTTACATTTATTATTAGGCTCTCGATCGTTACATCATGGCGAAGGTCTGCAATCTCGATAGAGATAAATTTATACGTGAACCTTGAATTTTCAAGGTCATGCTTCTACATATTTGAATGTATTTTTTTATCAGTTATTCGATGCAATATGTTTGTATGGAAAGGAAAAAATGACCTTGGAAGAAAAATATTTTTTGTACCATCATCACACAATTCAGAAAGATAAAAAAAACACCATCACTACCAAAGTAATCAAAATGATAAATTTATAATTTTCTATCTAAATTTTATACATTTATAACAGTATATTTTTAGATACTCGAGCGATTTTTAATAAAATATATTAATAGCTGCTTGTATTCCTTATTGTATTATTACAATACCTTGTACCTTGTATCTTTAATTTCTTTGCCACAAATGTCGGTAGTTCTAGTGTTATTAAATGGACCACCTTGTGTATCGTTTGAATCGTGGCGCGCGAAAGATCGGCCGGTAAAAAAACGAAAGTAACTAGATACGAATTTCGTATGTTCGCGGTAAATCTCGACGCGCGGTCGAGATAAAAATGGGAAACGTCGAAGAAGTTTGAGTGAATTTCGAGAAAGCACGCTCGATAAAGCAACGGCAGCTGGAGAGTACGATGATCAGCGAAAATGAGGAGGGAACGTTCCCGATCGCCTGACCTCTTTAAATAAAAATTAATAAGCCATGTAAGTTCTGCCACTGACAACTGATATGACATGATCATGGCGGAGTCCACGAAGAAGACAGAGGATGATAAAGTCAAGTGCAAGATTGTGATCGTCGGGGCCGGGATGGCCGGACTGTCGGCCGCGAATCACTTGCTGAAAAACCACGAGACCGACTTTTTGATCGTCGAGGCACGGGGTCGGATCGGTGGCCGTATAGTCGCCACCAAAATCGGTGAGTCCCTACTTAACCTATTTCCCGTGTTTCGTCAATCAATAAGCTTTTCAGTCCCCCGTTTTTTGTATTTGACTCGTTCGTTTTTCCAGTATATTTTCCGATATTTTACATTTTTACACGTTTATGATTTTCGATTGTCGTAACGATAGAAGATAAAGTTATCAATTTGTTTCTCTGTTCCTCTCAAATATTTTCTGACAAATGTTCAAAAACAAACGAATACATATAAAAGATATTAAACTATTGAACTAACAATAAGTCTTGGTTAGGACCCAACAATAAGAAATGATTAATCATTTTCAATTTAAAATTCAAATGAAAGATATAACCTTCTCTCTGTGTACATGTGCAAGTTTCATCATGGAAATAATTATCTGGAGATCCTCATGAATCTTAAGCACACCTGTGCATTTTACATATAGGCAACGAGAAGGTAGAGTTGGGAGCAAACTGGATTCACGGAGTCTTAGGGAACCCAATGTTCGAGTTGGCTATGGCAAACGGATTGATAGACATAATACGCGTACCAAGGCCTCATAAAGTAGTAGCCGCTATGGAAGATGGGAAACAATTGCCTTTTCCAATTCTCCAAGAAATCTACGAAGCTTATGTGTGTTTTTTAAGAAGATGCGAAGAATATTTCCTAAGTACTTATAGTCCCCCGGATGGGATAAACAGCGTTGGGGCTCACGTGGCACTGGAGGCCGAGATCTACCTATCGGCCTTGCCACCAGAAGAGAGAAAAATTAGACAGTTGATGTTTGACTGTTTACTCAAACGAGAAACCTGCATTACTGGCTGTGATAGCATGGAAGATGTTGACTTGTTGGAAATGGGTTCCTACGCAGAACTCCAAGGTGGGAATATTAGTCTTCCGGATGGATACAGTGCTATATTAGAACCAGTTTCAAAACACATACCAAAGAGCAGTATTCTGACTAAACACGCTGTGGCCAAAATTAGGTAAACGGACCTTGAAGTTGGTTTCTTATCAGTCAATGTTAAATTTTTACACTTCTTGTTACATCAGTATATTGAATTGTAGGTGGCAAAGAAGTAAATGTGCGGACAATGAAAATTCTAATAATCACTCTAACACGAACCCATCTGTCGTAGTACAATGTGAAAATGGAAAAACTATAGTAGCCGAACATGTGATTTGTACATTGCCATTAGGAGTACTTAAGGGGAAAGCGAACGACATATTCGAACCACCTTTACCAAACGACAAACTCGAAGCCATAGATAGACTCTTATTTGGTGCTGTAGATAAGATATTTTTAGAGTACGAGAGGCCGTTTTTGCATCCTAGTGTGTCGGAAGTAATGCTTTTGTGGGACGACAGGGGACTGTCGGAGGATGAGAAGCAGGACATCAATAAAACGTGGTTCAGAAAGATCTATTCTTTTACAAAGATCACGGAGACTCTGTTACTTGGCTGGATATCGGGGAAGGCTGCCGAGTATATGGAGAAATTAAGCTCGGCGGAAGTGGCGGAAGTATGCACGTCGATACTGAGGAGATTTCTCAACGACCCGTTTGTGCCAGCACCAAAAAATTGTTTGCGCACCTCGTGGCATTCGCAGCCGTACACGCGTGGTTCCTACACCGCTATGGCTGTCGGTGCAAGTCAATTAGACATTAATTGTTTAGCTGAGCCTATAGTACAAGAAGACGACCCTTCGAAAATAGTAATAGCATTTGCAGGCGAGCACACACATTCTTCCTTTTATAGTACAGTACACGGGGCGTATTTGACCGGTCGAACCGCTGCCCAGACGCTCTTGGAATCGAGAAAGAACGAAAAGAACTCGTTGAGTCTGAGTTGCGAAGACACGAGTGATCTAAGCTCATGGATACAAGGGATTTCCTTGAATTAAACATTAAGAATTATTCGAAAGGGGAAGCGAGCGGAGAATTATTCTCTGTATCGCAATTTTCACATAATTGAGCACAATTTATTGTCGTGGTACGAAGGATATTTTACACACTGTCGAAGTCGATGACAATTGTGATTTATAGATGTTTAGCGTTAACGCGAGATCTTGCGAAACTATTTTAGTTTTGTAAATAATATAGCGAATTGTTTATATTATGTACATAACATAACGCCTGTTTAAGATTTTAAGACTCGATGAATATGTGTTTTGCGATTTTATTTACTGTCACGCTTTTCTTCTCGAACGATAAAGAAAGGGCTGATAGTTTGAAAATCGTGTCACAAAAGGGCATGCTTCATTTTACGGGATCACCTAACGTTAACTGTAAAAATTTTATATATTTAATGCCGTCGCGTGCTTTTTATGCGTAATAAGAATTCACACGTCCATAATCGCTGATCATTGCATCAAAAATAACGAATTGATTTCTATTCATCCGGTGGATGAAACAAAATTGAAACATGATCTTGATTTAACGAAGAGGTAAAATTAAACATTTGTGTTTGCATAGAAAATTTAATAACTTATGGCATATATATATATATATATATATTAGAAAAATTATGGAAGAATTCCGAAATTACCAGCCGTTCCATCGAATATATTCCTTTTTCTACAGTCTTCATGCGTTATTATTTCAAAGTATTATACAGTGCATTTTCGTCTAGTCATGTTGCGTTATTTTTAGCATTATAGTTTTAAAATATGCAACAATACTACCTTTTATCTTTTTCTAACGCAAATAATGTATCAGCTTACAATAAAACTAATCACTGATTTACAATGTAAATCAATTCTGCATATTCATTTTGCAAACAAGACAATAGAAATAGGTGGTCGTAAATTATGTTTAAAATGTGATAGAAATCTTTTTCTTATATACTTACAATATCGTTTTTTTATATACTTACATTTAATATTCTTCTATGTCTCGTTTTTTTTAATACGTATTTCATATTTTTAAGATCCCAAATATACATTTATTTCTTTGCAATGCCACTCAACATTACCTTGTGACAACGCAAATTGAAATGTAACTGGTGAAACCAAAAAGTAAAACAAAAAAAAAAAAATGTTATACTATGCACAGATAGAATTACAATTGAAATAAATAATTTTTAGTAATTAACGAATTATTTTAATATAATTAAAATAATTTAATATAATTTCTTTCCCTGAATGAGTCAAAACAGTCGATGTTAAGAAACTCGCCTAAAAAACCTTTGATTAGAAATAAGCAATACCTTTATTGTTATGTTAGTTTGTACATTTATTGTACAAATAAATATCGTACAGTATATTTTTAAGCAACTATGGCGATTACTTAATTACACAAACACAGGTATATAAATTCTGCTAATAGAATCTGATTACAGGATGTAACTGTACATCAATTCACGACAGATTACGATAGATTACGATTATTAGTTTTAAATCATGCCTTAATATTAAACACGTATATTGTAACTTGATTTCTTTTTTTCTTTTCCTAAATAATGACACTGAAGAGCAATTCAATTTTTTGCTTGAGTATTTATTAAATCATGTGGTTATCCTTCTTTCTTTTATATAAATCTTTCAATAAGAAGAATTAGTACGTATTTATCAGATTTCTTAACAATTAAGAGTCTAATTGGCGGCCTGTAAATCCTTGCCCCTACTTTCCTGGTCGCTAGCGCTACCCCCTCCACTGCCTCGATCTCTTCCTCCCACTACATTGAAGTTTCCTGAGCATGAGCCCCACTCTCTGTCTGTTGATTTCCCTACTAATTGTAAGCAAGTGGAGGGGGTAGTGTTAGCGATCAGAAAAGTGAGGACAAGGGCTCGCAGGCCGCCACTTAGCCATCTCTGCTTAGATAATTTGTGAATTTACTTTACGATAAAACGTCACGTTGGCATTTCTTATTTTAATTGTTATAACAGAAAACAAATTGCGTTGAATTTCCAAAGAGACAGAAAAACTTAGTACAGTACTTAATCGTGATTCCTCGGATAAGATATAACGCGGTAAATAAGTTAATATAAATTGACTATTCAGTTACGTTCTCTGCATGCACCAATGTAACTGCATAAAATGAGTGTACACCTGATAACGCGTTTCTCGTCAGATACATATAGTATATAAAATACACCTTTACACTTTCTAGTTAACAATTGAACACTTTCTTTTTTTTTTTTTTCTCTCATCTAGCGCAGTGAGGTATATTGAATATCATAATGTTCTCGTCACTGGCTCCCTAAAGATATAATACTATAATTTGAAACAACTTTTGCATGGTCTTTCGCAGGTGTATAAATCTATGGGGGAATTATAAATATTTCATAGGCTATTATATCGCTAAGAATTTGTAAATCGATAAAAAGGTTATAAGGTCGTGACGTAACAATGGAAGACAAAGATCAAGATATAAATGGTAATTCAATGCTGTTTAACTGTAGTTGTGTGATACTAGCGTTCTGGCTAAAACGATCTTGTACAATGGGATTTTATACATCTCGACTACATTCGTACCGTCTTAATGTATCGTCGAATTTTCTGAGCATACGTATACCAAAAAATTATATTCATTAAAAAAAAAAAAAAAAAAAAATGCTTCCGGAGTCGAATGTTTTTGTATAATAATTTCGAGAAAAGAATGACGTAAAACGAGTTCAGAAGTAACGAACGAAAGAAAAAGAACACTTTTAAGATAAATTGGAACACCTAGGCAGTAGTATATTCATTACGTTGTTAGCATGACTTTCAAATAAAAAGGAAAGAAAAATAGCTCTCAGAGAATGAGGTCACGGGAATTCCCAAGTACCGGGATATTTCAGAATCTAACGATTTCACACTTCACAAGAGATCGTCGTTTCGATTGGACCTCGCTTGAACTTATCGTAAAACCAACGATACAGATATGATATGACCATTAAAACATGATCGGTTCACTTGATTATTATTATTATTACTTGATCACTTGATTATTATTATCATTACTTTTTTTTTTTTTGTACTCTAATCGAACGAATCTGGCAGCTGTGAAATTAAATACAAAAAAAAAAAAGAAAAATATTCATCTGTCAAGACTGCTACGGACAGAACAGGATAAAGTTATTGACTACGCGTTGTCGTTTGCTCTCGAGGAATTATACATCATGCTTACTGAACTTCGTCTTCGACATAGAAATATAATTGAAAGTTCGATGGGGTGGGAGGGAAGGGGAGGGTTTGTGCGACGATTTAACGAGCAGTGTTGAGAAAAAAAGGGAAGGGGGGGGGCTCGTCGTCCCTGTCGACAATTCACGAGTTCAGTCGATCCGAGTCTCATATGGAAGTGGTGGTGTGATGGTCCGCCCCGTTCTGGGCTTGTGCGTTGTGCGGCAACGAAGCCAGCTCGTTTCTGCTCAAATAATTCACGATCCCGGCTCCGAGGGAATCGCCCACCACGTTCACCGTCGTCCTGCAGCGATCCCTGTCGATTCAAAGACGAACATTTTAGCAAAAATTCGCTTGAAGCAGAAACTAACCTAAATAAATCTAACCTAAGGAAAAACTAACCTAAATAACCTAACCTAAACTTAAATAAAACTTATCTAAACCTAACCTAAACCTAAATAAAACTAAACCTAACCTAAGGAGAAACTAACCTAAATAA
>CAJDYZ010006910.1:59030-70694 GCA_903986555.1 Heterotrigona itama
GAAACGAACTTGTAACTTGATTTGCGTAAGAAGCGGTCGCACACTCGAGTTTGATGGAATTTGTACAACTTTGCATTTTTAAAACTTTTTTTCTTCTTATCTATAATTTTCCGAAAGTAGCTTTTGTACAAGATATGTTTGAAAAATAATTGATCTTTTTAAAAGTGACAAACACATGTAACAGAAATGATTATTTGTATAATGATACAACGATTTAATGATGCACGATCAACTAATGTATCGAACGACTTTTGCACATTATTTTGTGGAATACTTTTGAAGATGTTCAGCTTCCCTTTGATTGTCTAATATGGTTATTTCGATTTTTAGGAATAAGAAATATGCCAAATGTCATAAAATTTGGATAAAAAACGAACGAACAGTATATAACTCGATGATGAAATTTTAATACAGTCGTTGCTACATCTATCGGTAAATATTTATAATTTTAGAATTAAAAAGATAATTAGATGGATAATTCTAAATGACGTAGATAATTAGACAACATGCTCTCGTTGTACTTTATTCTAATATAATATCTTATAGAAATTAAATATTTTGTTCCGTAGACACAAAACATATCAAACATACATTCTATTTCTACATTTTCTATTAAACATAGAATCTTATTACTAACAACAAATACAATAGATAATATAATAGAATTTAATACATTTTTATAAATATAATAGAATTTTATTTCTATTAAATATAAAAAGTTTCATGTGGCAGTTAATTTTTTTTTTTCTCGTAAGAAATTCGGTTACTTTTGCAGTAAACTTTATAATAGACACATTAAAAGTGTCCTTTCTTGAATCTTTACTCGCTTGGAGATTAAACGGTACCGCAGATTACCCCACTTTTCCTTTCATTAGCTGCATCTTCTATCGAAACGGACAGACAGGTATCAAGGCATACATATATGCCCTATATAACGCACGTATGTACATGTATATATACACTTACACGTAGCAGAGAGCAGCATCGGCTATTATATAATTCGCGGACTTAATAATTGGGATCGATTAATCGACGAGAGTTTCGAGCAAGGGAGAGGAGAATAATCAAAGAGAAAGAGAGAAGGACAGAGAGGAGAAGGGAGAGGGACAGGTTCTCCGTTGTGTGCGCGACTCCGTGCGTGATCCGTGCCAGTAACGCCGAAAGTGTCCCACTAATGCGAGGGAACAACGACCTGGCGTGTCTCTCCCTTCTCCCGTCTTCTCTGTCGGCCGCTCCGCGTGGGTCTCACTCTCTTTGCGTCATCAAACGCCTCTAATAACGCACTGTCGTTGTCACTCGGCTCGGTACCGAGCCCGACCTGTTTCAACCGAGGATCGACAACAAGTTTCGCTATGCGATCGCATTCGTAACAGGCATTCCACCAGTCCCCGGAGCATTCCGCGCCCCTACTCGCTATTGGACCCGGTCGGTTTTCTTTAAATCCTCCGTGAAATTAGAAAAAGATCGTCCTCGATCGTTTCGCGTTCTACGGATCTACCTTGCTTTATCCGAATTTTAATTTTAACTCGTTTATAGGGGATGAGAACTCTCAAAGTTAGCAGGTATATAACGGAGTCTGAGTATCACTCTCTGCTCTTCGAAAATAAGCAAGAGAAATAGAGATCCTCTCGTATTGTAGAGATCTGTATGGTTTTTCTTCTTCTTTATAGAAGTCTTAGTCTTTGGAGTTTCTTTCAATCTCTCGACGAAATTATCTTTGAAAGACTGTGTTCTAGCCTTTAAAAGATCACGGTACGCGATCGAACCGTTTGGAAATATAAATCAGATTGCCAAGTTTATAAAGACCTCGAGATTTTCGAAATACGCGCAGTTGGCGATCTGTTCGCTCCGCGAGATCAAGTTGCCGAAAGTACGAATCACGATCCGGCCGTGTAATTCACGGTTGTTCGAGGTTGGCGGCAAAGGGATGTGAAATTTCGCGCACCGCCGCCAGCCAACGAAATATTTCCGTCACTTTCGAATAAATCCACTTAAACGCTGGCACTAATGCCGCTTGAGCCCCTGCCAAATAACCTTCATTGATAGCGGCCCAAGGATTAAAGCGAGGCTGTAGTCGCGGTGAAATACATTGGTTCTGTCAACGGACAACAGCGACTGATTTTCGTCGATGAAACGATCAAGTACCGCAAAAATCACTACTGCATTCTTTCTTTTTATCACTCATAGGTAATCGGACATTTTAATTAATTTTCTCTGTAAATTTCGTCTTTGTAAAGAAAACTGCGATCGTCGTTTTCTTGATTTATTATTCTAAAGATAAGAATATCTATACAGTAGAGTATTAACTATGTATCACTTAATATGTATTATTAGCATGCGACTTATGTTTCTTATTCTATTAAAAAAAAAAAAAAAAAGTTGCGAACTAAACTGTCACGAAATTACAAATTACCGTGGTTCGAGAATATCTTTCCAATTTTAGTATTGTCCGTTTCATAAACATGCAACGCAGCCGTGAACATTCGACATTTGTGAAATAAGAGAAAGCGCTGATCATTCGTTTCTAACTGTTTAATTCTACTTTCTCCGATATAATAAACGAAACGAAAGTAAAAGCCTGCCTAGAAAGGTTCATTTGCTGTGAAACAACATTTACAAAGTAAAGGCCGTTGAAAGAGACAGTCTGTAGATAGCAACGAGTTACGTGTAACATCGAGATCGAAAGTTAGTATTTTTCTACTACCTGTAGAGTTTAGTAGCCGATCCTGACCACGATTTTCATTATTTGGTACACCATAAATTCTCGTCCGTGCGTTTACGAGCAGTAAATGTAATCGTAAATTTCATTAACATTAACATCAATGATAACGTTTAAAATTCTTTACCTGTGAGCAATATCATCACATTGCTTAACATCAATGCTTGTCATAAATATGAAAATATTAAAAGTGAATTAAAATGTAATATTCACGAATTTCACGTAATCAGTGATTGAAAAAAAAAAAAGAAAAACAAGTATGAAAGTAAAGAAGCAAAAAAAGGTAGAAAGAACAACAACCAGAAAACGATAATTGGTATAAATTCCAGCAAACTGATAAGCTCGGCTTATCGGTTGATAACCGTGAATAATCAACTTCCAGCGATTCATCCTTTCGACGAAAATCCTAGAAAAAAAAAAGAGGCAAGATTATCGGCTTGTTGCTCGAATCGATGTGAGAATGCGAAAGGTGATAAACGAATAAAACGACAGAGAGGAAGGAAGAGGAGAGGAAAGAGAAAAAAAAGATACAGGAAACGAGGCGACGACGACAGTTCATCGACATCTAGAAGAGATTCTAAGTCGAACGAGAGACAAATAGGCGCAATTGCGTAACCAGCGAACGCTAATAAACAGCCGATTCGCGATGGCGCCAGGTTTCCCTCGATTCCCTTTCGTGTGCGCACGGAATCGTAAATGAGACGATGAATGGGATAGCGCTCGAATTTATCGAGATTTGTGGAAAGAAGCGGTGATTCAATAATTCGATTTGATTCTTCTATTTTATGATTGTTTCTTTCTCTTGAGATTTTTTTTTTCCAATTATAAATCATCCTGAGAGAGAAGAGAAAAAGGAATGAACAATCTGCTTCACTATTGAACGTTTGAATTGTGCAATTTGTGAATTATTCAAAATGTAATTACATACGTTCTGTGATGATCATCAGCACTTTTAGAAAGTAATTCGTTCAAGGTATTGCAGTATTCGTGGAAATAATTCGGAATTTGTAAGACGATAGAATATTTCCCAGTGTGAAAGTATTAATCGAAGAAAGGAAGGGAAAGAGCAGAAGTTGCGTTGAAAACCTTTCACTGTTGAATTATTATTATAGTAACATTAATCACTGCCTATAAGAGTGGGTATGAATGGTTTAGCACTTTATCAAGTTTGTCCATCAGTCCTGTGTACCTTATTACAACCTATCATCGTTGTACTAAAGCATTAATTATCGTGGCATAACTGCATTTCTAGTAACTCGTAAGATATTATTTAGTTTCGAAAGGATCAAGTGATACTGTGTTTTCTTTCTCCCAAGAATAATAAAGATTGAAGAACATGGGACTTTTAATGGATCTCATAATCTTCTGGTAGATATGCTATAAAATAAAATAATAATAATAATAATAATAATAATAGTAACCAAAACTTTGATCATCCAAGATCCATCAGTGGCCAAAATTCAAAACTTGTCGAATCTCATAAAAATCTTAGAAATGAAAAATCAAATTTCACTTAAAATAATTCGAATTCTTCAGTCGTGCGATATTCAAAGTTATCTCATAGTACGTCATTACGTGCACGGCGAGAATTTTTACCTAAAATATTAGGGATACCTATAAGTAATGTCTAAGTAATATTTTTTTCAAACTTAATAAAACTATTAACAAAGCCATCTAGTGAGAATAATTTAAAGAAAAAAAAAATAAAATTTTCTACGGTATCAAAAAAGACCTATTACTTGAACGAACCCAAGTAATTACCTCGAAATGCATGCTCGAATAGTTGCACCTCCCAACAGAGAGAAAGAAAAAGAGAGAAAGAGAGGAAAAGAAGAAAGAAAGGGATAAAAAGAATAGAAGAGAAAGCAATCCATTCTCCTGGCAATGCTAAATTCTTTGTTAATCAGCGAAGCTTTCAAGGCGCCGCGCGCGTAGCCCTGTTTCCTTTCGCAGGCGCGCGCGCTTAAATGGCACCTTTAATAACGAGACCGAACTGCCCGTGATCGGGTCCGCATGCCTGGCGTCGGCTGCATTTAGCCGCTAATGAATTTCGTAAGAGTATCGCTACGAAAGAATTGCATCGGCGGCCCACACGAGTAGGCGGTCTTATCCTTGGCGCTTTCTAACGAGCTTCGACTCGTTCCGCCATGTTTGTTCCTCCGAGTTTTCCACGGGGGTTGTCGACACCTCTTCAACGACAAAATGAAAATAGATCGTTTCGAATTGTCATCGCGACGCGAGAACAACCAAGAAAGTGTTGCGAGTAATTGCAGTTTCAACGCATTTCTTTTTTTTGTAAAATTTCGCGAGTAAGAATGTGATGTATAGAGAATAATTATTTTTAGCAACCCTTGGGACACGCTTCGATTTATGTAAAATTAGTTTGCCCCGATTCCTTTCCCCTTGTGAACAGAATCTAATTGTTAAACATAAAATCATTCAATTGGACTAAATATAAAACTATTTTATAAAACAATTCTTAAAACAGCAATTTATTTTGAAAATTTTATTTTGGCAGTGTTTCTGTCAGTCATGCGGATGGCAAGAAATAATTCTTACTCATATTATGATATATCCTACGAACTATAAAAAAATAATTGTCTTTCATAAATCATTTCCTGTATTCATGAAAATTTGCAGAAATTGCTTTGAATCTATAATTATTCGCAGCATTGTATGTATATTGGTGGATATTATTTTTTCAGAAAGACAGGTGATTTTTCACTCGAAAGTTGGGTATTACTTCTGTCACATCTTTCGTCGGTTGTTTTTTAACTTCGAATTCAAATTGGTAGATTTCAGAATGAATTTCTTAAAACAGCAGATAATTTTTTATTTGAAAGACGGTATGTTGGAGAAATTTAAGAATAACCTGAAAGTAATATATCTTCGTCCTTTCTTTTCGATTCTTTTCCATCTTTGTTCCGTCTGGATTGTCCTTTCCAAAGACCACGGTGGAATAGAATAAAGAATTGCTTAATGCATCCAATTTAGTCTACGAAGTAAGAGAAGAACTATATTTTGTGGAAGCGTTACAAAAAATTCGAAAGTATTGCAATTAAATAAGAGATAGATCCTCAAGTAAGATTTTTATGAGAAATTTTCATTGTTAAACTTTTTCGTAATTCGAGAAATTAAAGTCAACTGTCGATAAGAGATGAAATAAAAGATTTTCAAGAAAGATTTTTATTATACACTTTCACTGAGGAATTTTTAATTTAATTAATTAACCTTTTTCGTAATTCGGGAAATTAAGGTCAATTGATCGTCGATGAGAAATGAAAAGAATTACCGTAGAATTGAAGTTGAAATGGATCGCCACTAATAAGGTATAAGAAAATCACAAATTTTTATGATTTTCCGAGATCTTACGAGGATGTTGAAATAATTTTATTATCTTACTTACCTACTTTCTTTCTTCATTTCGAAAACGAATGGCATGAACGAGTGCAAACGTATTTATATTATAATATTTGTTTCGATAGTTTGCATAGGCTTAATCCCATGATTACGCGCGCGCGCCTGCACGTGCCATTTAGGAATTTCACACGCGTTCAGAAGCAATCGTGATTTCTTTCGCTTTCTCTGGATCTGGTCTCGTCATTCATTTGCATTTGTAGAAGCAATCCTTCTTGTAAAAACAACGTTTCGTCTAAACAAAATCTTTGGTTGCTCGCGAGATTATCACCTGTTACATCTCCATTTATTTGACTTACTAAAGCCGAAATTATCAGTACCGATATGTGAATTCATCGTTTCTTTATTCGGTAGTATGTACAATTTAGTACAAATTAATTCACACTTCACTGTTAAATATAAAAAAAGATGCGTTGATTTTTCGTGTTTCATCACTACCATCATTGATCAGAAATGTTGTATCTACAAATGGAATCACATTAAAATGTTTCGTAACTGGTTGTATAATTGAGCATTCGAATTTGAAAATTTGTCAAACGTGCATCTATTGGAATTCATAATTAAAACTTTAATTTTTTTTGAAAACGAGATTTTAAATGAACAACTGTCGCATTTTCTTTTTTACATATTTCTCCTTCTACCAATTGCCTTCTATTCAATCAAAACTTAGCCGAGTTTACATGGTATACATACACACTTAATCAAATGAAACTTCAATGAAATAAGTTTTTTTATTTTGACGAAATAAAGTAAAATCAAGTGATACTTCTCGATAAAGTGAAACTTTATATAGAAAAAAAATTCAATGGAACTTCGTAATTCATAACTTCAACGAAATAGGTTGTTTATTTTAATAAAACAAAATAAAATGACATTTATCGAAAGTGAAACTTGTATAAAAAAAAAAAGTTCTATTTTAAATTTTCACTTAGAATCATCCTCTGTTCAATCAGTATTTATTATTAGTTACAACCTCGTCTCGTGACAAGATTCTCGTTATTCATACTTTATTCATACTCCGATCTTCTCGGCAATATTGTGTATTTAACATCTTCGAAACAATGCAGCCTGTTACGTTCTATTCTCACGAATCGCCGGCCCTTCGATCGAGCGTAAAGAGCAGAAATATCACGATGCCTGTTTCGTTTAAAGGGACCAAGGAAAACAGCACGAGGGAAGCGTGCAATTTGAATACCGTGGAGGGGAAATATCACGGTGGCGTTGTTCTCGCTTTCCCGGATGAAGGAGGATAGGCTCGCGTGGTCGTGTGTATCCGATCGGCTATTATGAAATAATCTGGCGAATTCAAGCCAGAGCGTAGCTCGGACGTCGAACTCGCAGCTCGCCGTTCACGGTGTTATTTGCTGAGTCGGGATGAATTCCTATGAATCCTTTGATCCTTTCGTTCGTGATTTTGTCACGATAATTAATTTCTTAACCCTCGTCCGTCCCTCGTCTCTTTCAATTTAATTTGTGCCTTGGCGTGTCAAATCGACACACTGTTAGAAAAAGATTAACAGTAGAACTACCGATGTCTAAAAGCATAAAATTTCGATCGGAGATATTAGAGCGAAAGAAACAGAAAATTTTCATAATATGAACGGGGGACCATGAGCTTTTATTCATGTATTTCACGAAGAATCATTCAAGTCTTCCAAAATACACTGTTTCCTATCTATAAAGTATTTGACAGAAATATTATAATTCACTAGAATTATAATATATAATTATATGTATAAATTAATATAGTATTATAATATGTAAATTAAGTATATAATTCTAGTGTTTGCAAACTCTTTTATTAAACACTAAATTTCTGTTTAATTGCGAGTAGTATAATGTAGATATTCAGTTTTATGTCGTATATACGTGACTTTGTACGTTTTTTTGTGAAAAGTGTGTGTCAGGGGACGAATGAAGATCTTCTCGGTTTTTTCTATCTTTCGGAAGTATTTTATCTTTCGACTTTTCGATTTCAAGAGTTTTTCATCTAATCGTTCTTCTTCGTCCTAGTTTAATTGTTAAATATTGAAAAAAGGTAAATTTGGCGTTCTAATCCTTGACTTTATCACTGAGTCCGTCAATCTTTTGGAGTATTTTATCCCCTGACTTCTTAATTTCAAAGATCTTTCTTTTAATCATTGTTCTGTACATTTTTGCGATGTTGCTTTATAAATTGTTGAGTCCCGTATTGGAATGTACATATGTATATCATACACATGTGTTGGAATATGAGGGAGACGAGCAGGTGTGAACACCTGTCACTCAAGCTTCGTTTGTAGAGTTATGACGACTAATGCTATTAATTGTAAGATACGAGATATAAGATACCAAGATTTTCTACGTTAATCCGGCATAAGTTATCTCCTGAGTAATTGTAGGATGAGGAATGATTTGAATCGCAAACAATGATATTTGTCGTGCTAAACAATGGAAACCAGTCTGACAAAAGGCCTTTAAATCACAGATGAATTTCGAAATGTATTTTACATTCTGCAAAGTGAATCTTTCCTATTATGAAATGAATACCAAGGCAAATGCGAAATGAAATATCACGATAGATGCACGAGTAACATAATCTACAGCTTAATAAAAATTGTACAAAACTATCATTTCTCTTACTAATTGTAAGCTTCGAGCACAATTTAAATTTTTATTAAGAGAAAAGATTTTGAAAATATGTCTAAGTTTGAATTTAAAGGTGATATCGTTACTAATTTATTTGGTATACTTATTTTTATCTTGTATCGAGATTAATAACAAAATTTTAAGTCAAATTGAACGTTCCAGAATTTGGTATCCAATTTAAACTTCTATATTGTTATGGTCCCCAATGTTCAGTTGAAGATCAAATACATCTTATTACAAACCAACATTTTTTCGACGATAATTTTAATTAAATTAATTATAAAATATGATTATAAAAATACAATTGTAAATTATAATTATAAAATGAAAGAGTTATGAAATTGTAAAATTAAAAATAATTAATTCATTATACATTATACAATATTATATTTAATTATATATTACGTTAATATTATATAATAATTAATTTTATTTTATATTTGCATTTTGCATTTTCAGAAACATTCCAAATTCAAATAGATTCTATCATAAAACCAACGACCGCCTGAAATACTATGAACTAAATTTTCAATCAAACATTCATTCAACAGAAATACCCTACAGCACTGTCACGGACAAAATTTTCGTCACGTCACGTCAAAGATTCTCCGTTTCCAGACCTCAGGCTTTTTTTTTTTTACAAATGGACGAATTTCAATTTATGGGCAGCCAGAGGCTCGCTGGCCGAGCTAGAGCGGAGATAGGCGGTGCAGTTAGCGGATTTGCATGCCGCAGCACGCCACCAGGCACCGGGAGAACGCGAGATCGCGAGCACCGCTTGTGAAACTTCTGTTCGTTCGACGAGCGAAACTTAGCCGCTCGCGAGCGGCCAACTTTTACGCGGCTGAATCGCGACGCGGGTTCGTTGACTCGCAGCGCTGGTTGCACCAGCCGTCGCCCCGGGAATTTCGCGAGACGCCCGATCGAAACGCTCTCGCTGGTCCAATCAACCGTATACGAATCATTTAAATCCCATCAGTTTTTGAGAGGCAGATAGGTGGGGATACGTGCTCGATCGTAACGCGCGAAATTTTCAATTCCGTCGTAGCAATTTTTTTTCACACATCTCCCCCCCTTCGGTTTGCGCGTGTTTTTATTTTTGTTGCGCCCTGTGTTATTTTAAAGCTGCGAATTGTAAAATAAAATGGACTACGTTGTAATTTAACAGCCCGATGGGTTATCTGTCCTTTAATACCTTCATTTTGTTAATGTTTAATTTATCTTGGTACAAAGTAGTTCTTAGCATTTCTAGTATCACTGAAGATAGAAATATAGAGATGTGAAAAAAATCTACTGGGATTGTCATTTGATTTCTCGACAAGGGCGCATTATTCTAAATTAAACAGCGTTGTTATTTTCATTAATTATTACGAAAATCATACGTAAGACTTACAGATAATAACAAACATCTGGACCTAAGTTACTAGTAAAATTAAGAAATCTAAACTTACTGATCTAAAACTTAGATTTCAACTCAGCACAAATATTTAAAAACTGTTGCCAGTTGTAATTAGAATTAAATCATTCCAAACTCTCGTTTCGAAGAATTTTCAATTTAATTGGCAGCGAACGTAAAATGCCAGCGATTTCGCAAGTCGAAAACCATCGGAACATCAGAAGTCCGTTATTAAAAGACATTCGATCGTAAAAGCGAAACAGATCATCGATAATCGGGATAACGAACTGTGCTCGCGGTTGAACCAGGCGAATGGCATCTCGCCGAAAAACTTTCGACTTCTCTCTATTAACAATTTAGAATTGTTTTGTTGTCGTAAATGTTAACCAGAGGCAAGTGCCAATCCTCCCATTAATTTTCATTGCGATATCGAATTATTTGCCAGGGAATTAATTTTATTAGAGTCTGACAGGAGAGGTTGAAACGAGAATCATTTTAGAAGAAGTGCAGATGACGTATATCTTTGAACTTGTTAGATAATGATGCAGCTTATTAACAGTGTCAGGATTTCCTGTATTTAATTTTTTGGTTTTTAATCTGAATAGAATTAGAAAGATTAAAATGAATATACGTGGCGTTGATCGATAATAAAGTGTAATATATCGGTGATTTACTCTTGAAAACTGTAAATGACTCGATTGTTATAGGTTGTACTGAATTGAGTTAATTTTGAAAGTTATTTTAAGGAGAGAATTTTTTGATTTAAAAAAAAATCTAATACTTTAATAAAACACTATGAGAAAGAGGCTTCGTTATTAAATGTTAAAAAATTCCTCAAAAATTTAATTTGAAGAAAAGATTCTCTATCTAATTTATTCTTATCAATTCTTTAGCGTTTCTCGTTCAAATGATCTTTTTAGATTTGAGAAAAAAAGAAAAAATACACGAGAAGAATTATTTTCAACACGTACGGTCAATTTCTCGTGTCAATTTCATGTTAAAGAGACGTTGAAAATCTTGCTCGTTCGAATAAGAGCAAGAGTGGATCATAAAAATTTGAAGTTTCCAACGAGAGAAAGTTTCGAAAACTTGTTGCATCGTCGGCCTCGAGTTTTGAAAACATTTTTCTCGTTCTAATTCCGTATTTCTAATTTTCCATAACGTAAAAATTCCAGGTGAGAACTTTCACCGACCCTGAATCACCCTTTGTCTAATGGCTAATGAACATGGGACCGAAGGTTACGCATGTAAAAATACACATTGATTGATGAACGTCGGATCGAAGGGGATGCAACATTAAATGAGGATCACTGTACAGTGCAAGGCCTCGAAAGTGTACTGAGAGTTCCTCGGGGCTGTGAGCTGCATTCTACGCATCCCCCCACGGAAGGGGTGGTAAACGTGGCGCAAATGTGTCAACTAGCTCCACTTCACCATCTCTCTCTTACTATTTCTCTGTCTCTCTCTCTCTCTCTCTCTCTCTCTCTCTCTCTCTCTCTCTCTC
>CAJDYZ010006910.1:73131-83730 GCA_903986555.1 Heterotrigona itama
CCACGCTAATCTCGAATTTTCCACGAAACAAATCGCTTCCACTGAACAGACGTGATAATAACACCGATAATAACAAGCGTTCACGATGTTTACGAATTCACCCTTCACAGCACCCACCACAGCTCCATTCCTCGTATGTTCTGTTCTCTATATCTCTCTTTCTCGAAATCGAACTATACAAAGAAATTAGCTAACGAATTCTTCGTATTGTAGCGTAACAAAAGTTAAGAGATAGTCAAGCACTTGTTCCAGTTTTCGCAGTATTACATACTACAAGTTATCTGTCATACATTCACCCTTTTCTCTGAAGTATAAATAAATAAATGCTACAAAATTCACAAAGAGTCTAAATATTCATAAACTATCCCTATTTCAATATTTACTGTCCCTTTAATAATTATCATTCCAACTAAACAGTACAATATTTATAATATTTCAACAATTCAACAATTCAGTTAATTATCATTTCAATTTAATACAATACAATCGAACAAAGTATTTCGAAATTGGAACTACATAAAGAATTCTTTGTATTATAGCGTAACAAAAATTAACGAGATCACAAAGCATTCGTTTTCGATTTCCACAATATTAAAATAATAATCTTTTATACATTCGTTTCTTTATTAAGATATTTACAAAGATTCTAGATATTCATAGATTATCCTATTTCAATATTTACTATTCCTCCCAATAATTATCACTCGAGTTCAACAATATAGTCCAACAAAGAGTAGCTACGTATACCTGTATTTTTCTCAAAATTGAAATACAACTACACGTACGAAAAGATGAACTACGAATTCTTCAAATTGTTTAAATTCCTTCCCCTCCCGGATTCTCTTCGAACCACATTAATTTCACGGATAAGCCGATTCGGTTAACTTAGTTCGTCATCAATCGACTTTCGTCCCACCCCCTTTTCAATATCCCATCCGTTGGAGGCATAGAATCGACGAACGAAGGCAGAGAGAATTAGGACTCTGGCGAAAACTTGTCCTAGAGATATTCCGATCCAGCAGTTACCTTCGTTTTCTTCTTCCTTTCCCTCTTTATTCCTCCCTTTTCTCTCTCCCACTCCCTCACTCACTCACTCTTTGCCTTTCTCTTTTTCACTTTCTCGTTTCATTCCTTCCTTCATATATACATGTATATACACACGATGCGACTTTATCCTCGTCGCGAGCGTTAAACGCGAGATACAACGGTCTCGGTCGGACGTTCTGGAAGCTGTGAACGAACGCCCCCATTTCCGAAGGCCGTCGCCGGACGACGAACCACCGACACGCCGAGGACGGGGTGAGCCGCTTCTCGAGTCTCTCTCCGGCTTGGAATTACTAGCCTTAGGCCGCGTACCATAATCTCTGCCAACGAGCCGAGGGGTTACTTAATCTTACTTGCCTAATAGAAGTCGAGGGTGTCGATGGAGATTGCTTTAATTTCGACGCTGAGCGACAGACTTTGCCAGTGTGCAAAGGGTGGTTGCATGTCGTAATTTATTATCATCGGCGTGTGTCTGTTAGACACGTTCCTCATTTTCTGTTCGCAATTCGGCTTTAGATTATAGAGATTATTTTGGGGTTTTCGCGATTATTTTAATTTAGATTTTTATAACGTGAGATATTTTAGATTCTTATAATTTGTGATATAACGTTGCTGGAAATTTAATTCTTCTTCGTGGTCGAAATATCGATGGAAACTCTTTTAGTTTGAATTTTGACTTTAGGCGTTGATTTGCACAGTTTATAATTTTATAATTATTACAGTTTTCATAGCGTGTTGAAGATCCTTTTCATTCTTCGAGGTGTTGATAGACTAAGAAGCAGCAGTCTAAGAAAGAAAAAAAAATTCGTGCCTTAAGTTTAGAACATACAGTTACCAGAACAATTCTTAATGTGTAGCATCCGCATTGTAGAAGATACTAAAAGATGTATTTCTTTAGGGCATGTTTGTAATCATAAAAATACTTCAAAGAACTGCACAATGTGTGCCACGAAAATTCCCTTACCATTCGCTGAAGAATAATCCTCGAACTATGTCAAACAAATTAAATTGCTATATACATTCTCGTATTCTTGTACAGAGTGTTCACGGATTTACTGTCAAATATTTTTTCTTATAAACGGTAGACTCCGTGGAAAAATCAAAGAGGACAAAGTTGTACTGTTCTTTTGCAATGTAATGATACTGCATAGAATTTTCTTCTGTCCTTACTGTTTTTTGAGAACTTCAATTGCTTCAATGGCATGCTACGTGAATATGAAGACAAACTCAATGACGTACCATCCATACAGATATATTGCGTATTAACATATTTATTGATGTCTCGTATTGAGACATGTATTGCCTTTATACGTTCCTTCTCTTGTAATGTCGAGTCACACTCGCGATACAAATTGCGAATGACGATTCTGAAAGGAAGAAATAAACTGCCCTATTGCAATTTTAAATTTCAATTATTCAATACTAGAACACAATTGATCTTTAACATGTGCCGAAATATTCCGCACATAAATCATATAATCAATTAAATAATAATTGAAATAAATAGATTCGTACATTCATAATTACACTTGTCTCTGTCTGTATAGAAATCAATATTAATTTTTATAAAAACACACCCGTTTTCACGAAACATATTTCAAACAATTGTGTAAGAGAACGAATATCTGAAATCATATCGACAAATTTGCTCATATTCCTAGCTTCAAATTCATTTCAATACAACGCAATATAATAACAATTAATAAAAATTAATAATAATAATATAAATTACAATAGCTAATGCTCACCTAAGAAAATTGAAAGAAGGAAAAAGAAAGTCAACAAGACAAGGGATTGAAGTATCAATCGCACAGAGATTTCGAACGTTGAAACGTCGAATAAAGTACCGTACTCTACCCGAAATGACACAGATGTCTACAAAGAGAGTATTTTAATCGCTCGAGCAGAGAAGAAGACGGTAGCTTAGAGCTAGAGCTGCGCGGACCAGGCCTCGTTTCCTTTGAGAGTCCGCGACGGATCGCGCAGGACGTAATATAGGACTCGTGCCAGGATCCTCCACGGCTTTAAATTGATACTGGCTACGCGGGGGGCAAAGGGGAAAGATTGTGTGGCAGGCAGTGGTTGAAGACGCGCACGTATGCTTTCTCTGCGTCGTGCCGTACTTGGGGGCTGGATCACCCTCTTTCCCGATGGATAGTTCGTCGGCTGATCGACCTTCGGAATCGAGGACACGTATTACATTGCGACTAAGGGGCGGAAAAGGACATCACTGACGTACGAAGACGAACGATATTTTTGACTAAAAGAGAAAAAAAGATACCTACCGATGCGTACACACCAGACGCGTCATTGCTTGGGGAGGAGTAACTTTTGATTTCGACGTGTCAAATAGTAGGTCAGGTTCTAAAGTCTGAGTAGTCGAGATAGTTCAGAGTTTTGTACTTGTGAATTTTAACGTTCAACTTGAAGGGATGGGAGGTCAATTAATGTGTTTATTTTAATAAATTAATAAAGTAGTAATAAAGGGAGGAACAATTGGAAACATTTAGTCTTCGATATAGGGCGAAATGATCGAATTTTGAAATGTTCAATTTTAAAGTTTGAAGTTACCACGTATTGTTACTTAAATTATTAAAATGGTAAATGCGTTTATGCCAATCAATGATATCACTTAAACATATGAGCACGAAATATGAAGTTTAAATAAAGTATATGCACATAAATCAACAATTCACGGAGAAGGAAAGGAAATATTTTCAAATATTTCTTAATAATATGAAAATATTAATTGCATCATCTTCGTTGAACCACTTCGTTTCAATACACGTATATTAATAACCAGAGAAAGTCTTTGATCTAACAAAAAAAAAAAAGAAATGAAAAAAATTTCATTCGCGTGTGCTCTTTTCGGAAACGTTTACACGGAATTCGAAGCTGACGCGACCTCCGGATGAAAACTGCAGAGGCCCCGGCTAATCATCCGTGCTCTCGACCCCGTTCGTCTCGGTGAGCACGAACAAATGCTGAAAACCTTCCCCTTTCCAATTGTTGAAATAAGCTCTAATTTTCGAATGCCTCTCGGGACGTTGCTGGAAGCGTTCGAACGCCTTCTGGACGGACATTTCGAACGCGTTGACCTTGAACGAGCCTCCATTCTTAAAGGACAAAATCGCGACGATTCGATGGGGAATGAAAATGAGAAGCTGGTTGAAAAAAAAAGATCTGCGGATTCCGGATTTCCTTGAAAATCCTTGTGCTCTCAACGATGAATAGCTCTTCCGCTATACAGAGCCGAATGAAAGTTTGTAATTTGAATCTTTTTCATAAAAGATACGAGTCTGAGGAAATGATGACGCGAGTGGAATTTAAGCTGACTTACATAGCCGATTTAAATAGGTGAATTCATCAATAAGATCGAATATATTAAGTAATAATAATTTGTCGTATTATTAAGTAATAATAATCGAAATTTTACAAAACACGATGATGACGGACTGCCAAAGGAATTTTCGAAATTTTCTTTCTTATTAAAGATACAGTTCGATGATGGAAATTAGTTGAAAAGAATTGTCAAGTGAAACGCGTTACGTTGACAAAGTTCACAGCAGTTGATCGTTGGTGAATCGATAAGATACTGATTGAAATTTCGTTCGAATAGGAATGTCTATAGAAGCGGAATTTCATTATACAAATAAACAACCGATTAAATATACAAACGATGCGGTGCTCGGACGAGTCGCGAAAAATCGTTTTTTCACGAATCGTTTCGCGTGGAGAAATCACGAAATCGCGCGGCAACTTATCCAGGACACACCCTCTGTGTGTATCGTAACACCGTCTCGTTAATTCATCCGTGTTCTCGACCTGGTTTGTCTCGCTGAACACGAACACGTGTTAGACAATGTTTGCGGCTTCGATCGCGATTATCAAAATAAGTTACGCCGTGTGGAAATGCGTCCAGCGGAGGGTTATTTTTCGAGGTTCATACCGCGATGCGTTTTTCTTTTTTTTTTTTGTCACGATCGTCGTGTTTTTTACGATATTGTCCCTCATCGGGTAGATCGACGAGCTTCAAAATGAATTTTCAAAACGGAATTGTCGATTTGAAAAATGGTACAAATTTAACGTGATTTTATTTCCAGTAATGAGTTGATAATAGAGTTAAGTTAAATTTATTTTGTAAAATGTCTAAAAATGTATCTTTTGGAAAGTGATTTTAAAATAATATCGAATACTGTTGTGTATTCGTTTTTTGGAAAGGTATATAATAACACAGTGACTCTCGGTTTGTTATGTAAATTTATTCCTACTTTGTTGAAAATTGTGATTTATTGTGTGCGATGTAATGTAATATGTAGTACACATTTGTAAATACTTGTTCATTGGTAAAGAATATATTTATTGTATATGGTTGCGGAGCAAATATTTTTCTACAAATTATAAGATATGTTTGTTAAATTAGTCAATTACTAAATTGATTAGAAAATAAACGATTAATGATCGTATCCCAAGTTTTTGATACAAAACAATCATTAAAAGTGTATATTTTGACACTTAAATTTCTTGTATTTCCAAACAAACTAAAAATTCTACCAACTCCCTGCAAATATCACTCAAAAATTCAATTTCAAATCCAACAGGCTAAATCTCACTTGAGATATCACTATCAAGAATCTTGACTCTCCTCGTCAAGAAATATCCTTTTTGTACCATTCGTACAAAAAACTTGAGATTAATCAATTCGATTTTAATTTCCTCGAACGTTAGACGTTCATGAGTCGAAACGGGACGAGAGCTGAACGTCACGAAATCCCTGCGCGTGATGACTTTTCCAACTTTCACAAACTTTCGTTGCTTTCGTGGTTTTCGTTCGATCGGTCGCTCGGTTCGACCCGATAAAGCGTATCTTTATCGAAGATAAAGGAGAAGACGAAGGGTTTTAGATGGCGATTGAAGGAAGCACGGAATATCGGGTTATAAATTTTGCGGGCCGCCCTCGAAGCTCGGTGCTCATGGTTATTTCACCCGACCGGTTAAAGCGACTTTCCAACCCCATCTCTCTCTCACTCCCTCCCTCTCTTTCTCTCAACGTAAAATCATATGTCCCCGATTACGAAGGTCTCCGGGCCGTTGAACCATCGAGGACGGGTTGAACTGCTTTTTCCCGGAGATATATCCGACTTTTAGGTCAGAGAGCCGTGCCGATGTCTCGGCTGACTCGCGGAGCCGCTTCTCGTCGATTAATCGCCGATGATCGGATCGTCGGTACGATTATTCCCCGATCGCTACCTCCGCGTGAGTCGATTGCCACGTAAGATGCCTCTCAGCTGAAAGATCCGACTCCTTTCGTTCGATTTTCATTCGATTTTCTTTCGTTCGACTGCTTTCACGATGGAAGTTTGACTTTTGTTACGAGGTCTGATAGATGTCTGATTCGTTGCTATTGCGAAATGTCTCTATCGTTCTCTGTTCCTTTTACACAGCGTTCTTCGTGGAACGAATACGTTTTGGGAAAATTCTGAATTTGATAAAAGCAGAGAATAATACTCCGAAAGCCACGAATATCGTAGAATCATAAATTATCCAATTCTAATGCACTATGACTATTTCATTTTTCTAACATTTAACGTTCTAATTAAAAAAAAAAGAAAAGGTGTCTATGTATTTTTCCTTTCAAAACCTCTCCCTTAGACTTTCAGAGTATGTCTGAATATCCCAAGAGTAACAAAGATCACAAAATCATAAAGCAACAACTTTTTCATCATATTCTTTCGACAATGAATCTCATCAAATAATACATTCACCCCTAATATATATCACGCAAATAATTCTGGATTCAGAAAAGATCGTAGCTTTCAAGCTACTTTGCTTCGTAACAATCATCATTCGAATTCGACAGTACAGTTCTATTGTACAAAGCTACATTCTTGCAAAGTTTTCCAAATAAGTGGCCCGAAATCGGGGAACACGGATACAAAGTGGACCGCGATCGAGGACAAAGAGAATTCTGCCGAGTGTAGGGCAAAGGAAACAAAATGGCCAGCTTATCGAGAAACATTAGGCGGCCTGTATCAACGACCGACAACGAGCGACCTCTCGGTGAATTTTGTTCTGGCCGGTTCATCGGCCTGTCCTTCGTATCTGGGCCGCTCCTATCCACCCATATCAGCCTCTTTATCATAATTCATGCTGGCCGTAGTCGGTGTATTGTTAACGTGACGCGTGATCACGCTCGTTTGTGTGTGTTGTACGTGTGCAACAGCAGCAGCAACACCAAGCACATAAGAGTCGCATAATTCAGATGAAAGTAAACTGCAAGCCGAACGCTTTCGCAACGAAAGAGACCGTAGGTGAGGCCCTCGTTCGTTCCCTATATCTGTTACGTTAATTTTTCTTTCAGCTTGTTAAATATCGACTTAATATATAGTAACGATGTAGCAGTGGTAGATCTAAGAAATTAGATTTTGTTCCCGGTTGTCTGAGGATCATAGTCGAAAGATCATTTTAAAAGCTTGTTAGTTTGGATAGATTCGAGGATCGAATATTTTCCTTTTTTTTTTTTTTTTTTACGTGAGATAAAGATTTGGATTAAAAAGTTGAATTAGGTGTCGCACGGTAGAAATAAAATCAATTGCAAAGAGATTAAAATAAGGTATCTTGCAAGGGAAAGTCTCCTTAATCAGATCTTCTGTTTGTAAAATTATCATAAAGAATTGTGATTTAAAGTAAAGGTGATTGGTATTTATTTCGTGCAATTGGAATTTCTTAAAACTAAGGGGAAACCACATTGTCCAATAAAGAACAGGAATTTGGTCTAAAAGTCCCACGTATCAATCTATAAACTTCCCTTTAACTCTGAAGAATTCGAACTCGGTCACCGCAAAGTTACCACAAAGAACTATCCATTCAGGTGCAATCTCGCATTTCCATTTCAACCCTCGCTCATCTCCCAATCCTCCAAAGTCAACATCCCTCGAATCACCCTCTGACAAAACACCTAGCACTCTACGGTCGATTAATCGAACCTAAGAATCATTTGTCTGCAATCTTCCCCTTGCATCTTCAATTTTTTAAGTGTGAGCGCATCTTCCAAACGGAACAGATTAACAAAGCTAAACAGAATACGCATCAATGAACCAAGATAATGGATGATAGTAACAATTACAATTTTACAATAGTAATACTAAATTGAAAACAATTCAAAATTACAATTTTACAATGGTGATAGTAAATTTAGAAATAATTATTTGAAATACTATTGATAGGATGGAAGGAGGTGATTTACGTGAAAAAATGAGTCGAGAATAAGGAATGAAATTTTGTTTGTAAGATGCTTGGTTTTCGAGGAAATCGAGTTTGAAAATTAACTAGAATAAAAGATTAAAATTAAAAAGAATAATTAACAGGAGATTAGTCTACGTGCAAAGAAAACTCAAAAATATAGAATAAAATTCATTTCACTTGAAGTTTCATTTTCAAGAAAATAGAATACTTTCTATATATATTTGAATATATTTCGTTGAATATTACCTTGGCACACGTGTCTTGCTACTTAATAATAATAAATTTTCAAGCTCGATTTCCTCGAGGCATACAAATAAATTGTATTCCACGTTCTTTACTTATTTTCGCGCGTAGAACAATGTTCTGTTAATTATTTTTTTCCGTCACGTGTGAAGTCAATTAATTTCAAGTTTTCTCGATGAATTTTCAAACTCGATTTTCTCGAATCAAAAAATTTTATTCCGCACGTTGTATATATTATTCCTGTATAGTGCAAAAGTATCTTAAAACAAAACGAACGATGCATTTTTACAGTGAATTGATTCAAGACAAATTTCCAAACAAATTTTCAAACTCCATTTCCCTGAAAAGTCGAAGGCTTCAAAGAAATTTCATTCTTTCTTTCCGAGACTGTCTCGGTTGTACGCCACTCTGTATATTACGTTACACCAAAAAGTCCAAATTCATGTACTTCTTCAAGTAACAATAGTTAAAAACTCGCTTACAGCTCGATTATCCTACTAATCATAATTTTGATGGATCCTGCACGGAATCGTACAGTATTGACTTTCAGAAAGAAAAATCCAATCATACCTTAAAAAACAGTACGCGAAGGAAATTTCATGGTACTTAAAGGGTCAATCGAGTGGAGAGGGCTGCGATAGTCCCCCTGAGTGAGAAAACGTTTAGGATCGTGCGACCAGCACGAACAACAGAGCGCAGGTTGTCCCGATCAGGTTGAGTAAGCGAGCGAACGGTGGCTGCGCGAGTGCGCGCGTGCTCACGCTCGCGAATGCTCGCGAGTAAGTGAGTGAGTGAGTGTCGGCGATGACGTCAGAGCACGGTTGCAGCGCCCTAGATTGAGGGAGGTCACCGTGTGCCAGGCCGACGGCCCGGCGAGGTCGTACCCTCGGTCTCTCCGCGGCGAGTACGCTTTTCGTCTAGTCGTTTCTAGGTTAGGTTAGGTTACGTCTCCAGAACGTGGGAGGCCGGTGTGTGCAGCCTCGGAAATCCGATACGTTGTCTACTTGTGCCGGCCTCTAGGTCATCCAGGTATTCGTCGTTAAAGATGGGATCGAGTACCTCACAAATAGATTCGAACCCTTGGGTTCCTTCCTAAGGACCCATTCGAACAAACAGTCTCGAATGTTTCGTGACTATTTCCGGAAATGGAAACGATAGAGTCGAAAATTGGTGGACAAAGGTAGGATCGAGTGTCTCACAAATTGCTAGATTGATACATTGATAGATTCGAACTCTTTCCAAGTATCTTATAATGATCTCAAACCTTCAAACACACTCGTATCTTAGGGGGGTGGTTTCGAATGTTTCATAAGTTCCGGAAATGAAAACAACAGAGTAAAAAACTGTCTCAAATTGATAAATTGATAGATTCGAACTCTTTCTAAGTATCTAATTTCACGATTATTTCCGCAAATGGAAACAGTACTTCCAAATAGACTAGAGTACTGGTTGATATGGCATCGAATACCTCATAGGCGTGCATCCGAGATTTTTGACAAAGCAAGTTCCTCTTTCTCTACGAGTTTCTCCAAATACATTGGTATAAATGTATCTGAAATGCATGTGATTAGAAGGAATCTCATGAAATAATCGTTGGAAACTGCAAGTTTTTTCAATCGAAGTTCAATTAAAATCGATTCAAAACGAAGCGGGAACTTGTTATTTCTTTGATGTGAAATGTCCTTTCACGTTTCTACGATCATCTCCATCGATCAAATTCTCGCCACATCTCTGTCTCTCCTCGCTGTTTTCAGTTGTGCCACGTGTCTCTTTCGTCTGCGTGCTTTTTACGTGGCACGCTTTTCTCCGCTGATCACAAATACCAGCCTGCGTATGATTTATAATTGGCTATTCGCTCGGTTAACCGTCTCTTTCGGATACTCGCGCCGATTGCTGACACTGGTTTCGTTCCGAGCTGATAAATACCAGTTTCGCGTAGGTGTTGTACTCCGAGGCAACGTAACTACCCCCCTTTTCGTGTCGGATTCTTGTTTTTTTTATAACTCATTTGGTGAAAATTTTTAGTCTAGTTATCTGCAGCTTAGATTTTATCTCGTTCCAAGGAAA
>CAJDYZ010006911.1:11932-22087 GCA_903986555.1 Heterotrigona itama
TTGAAACTGTTCTTCGAAGTATCACCCCGATCTCCCCGCGAGACCAGGATCTCAGACGTAGATCTGAAAGAACACGTGGGACAGATATGTCTCTAGCAATAAACTGTTTCTTTTTTTTCTCTTTTTTTTTTTCTTTTTTAAATCTAACAACAGCAAGGCAAATATCAGTTTCTTCTCCTTTTCGTTCGTCGGGTATATGTTCTCTTGTTCTGTTCCTCATGAAAAATTTGAGGAAAAATAGTACGTACACCTCCGTTGAGGAGTTTCTTTTTCTATATATATGTTTTTTTTTTGTTTCTTTTCTTTAGAACGTATAAATGAAGAAACGAAAAAACGAGGACAAATTGAAGCTCCTTAATGTACAACCGTTTCAAGATACATACACCCTTTTTTTTTTGTCTCTTTAAATCTCCCATTCGTTTATCCTCTCCTTTCTTTTCATTTGTTTACATATGTGTAGTAATTATACATGCGCATATATATAAATAAAAGACCGAGAAAAAAAAGGTGAACAAACGAATAAGGAAAGAAGGAAAAAGTGAAAAAAGAAGAGAGAGATATATATCTGGAAAGGCTATTATATATTACAGGGGTTTTAATCTCCCCCTTTTCATTTCTTCGTTTATATGTATGTATATATTTATATACATATATATATATATATGTATATATTTAATCATAAATATAGCGTGTGTTTCAAGTTCGTCCAACATATATTCTGTCATTTAAAAACTAACGACTTCGTTCGCATTTATATATTTCTTTTTCTTTTTAATTTTTTTAGGCACTTTTCCTTGAAAACAGATTTCTTTCTTTACCATGTTCCGCCATTTTCTTTCTTTTCTTTCTTTCTCGCTGATGCTTTGGTTGTTAATGTAACAAGATCGTTAACACAGTTTGTTGTTCCTTTCAACATGTTCCCCCCCTCTCGCCGAGTCGTCTCATCGCTCGACGAAGCTATATTTCTTTCTAATTTATACGCGACAACAACATGTGTGCGCGTATGCGAATAAGAACTTGCATCGACGAATATCAGGTCGTCACGATGCGTTTATTATACGATTATTATTCATCGTAGAACAGCATTTTCTTTTGAACAGCGTAGAGTGCTTTTCCTTCCTTACTTCATTCATTCATTCCTTCCTTCTTTCTTTCTTTCTTTCATGCTATTTTTTTTCTTTTTCTTTTTTTGAACATTTGCATAAAGCAGATACCGTCACTTCTCGCGGTGAGCATCGACGAAACCTCACGAAACATTCTCACAACAATTCTCTCGCGATCGACGTCGAAACGCAAAATTCATCTTTAGTTGCTCGTCACGAGCAATCGATCGTTTTTTCCACTTTGTTTCCCCCTTCTTTTTTTCTTTTTTTTTCTTTCTTTCTTTCTTACCGACAGAGTCAGGATACGAACCCTCTCGCCGTCTAACAGAATTAACATCTAGTAGTTTTGTTTACTTACTGTTCACCCCCGTTTGTCCGTTTATCTCATTTCTCGGCCGGTCTGGTGACCGTTTGCGGTATCACCGTCAACGATTTCGGTATTTTCGGCAATATCGGGATCTGGTTGCACGTCTTGGTCGTCACCTGAATCGACTTGGGCAGGTTCAGGTTGTGCAGCAAGTTCTGCGTCGGGCTGTTCTCGTTGGCCAACGCCCGCACGTCGCAGATCAACGGCTCGAAGTCGCTCCTGCTTTGCCGGTTCAGCATCTCCTGTTGCATCCTCAGGTGCTTCTGGAACTGCGTGTGCGCGGCTATCTGCGCCTTCTGGTACTGCGTTGCCGTTTTCACGCTCGCCGTGGAACTTGAATTGCCGTTCGAGCTGCTGGCTGGCTGTTGCTTCTCCGTGAGCATCTGCTGCTTCTGTTTCTTTAAGCTTTGCAGCCGCTTGAACTCGGGCTCGCTCAATTGGAACACCTTGCCACCGGCAGAAGAAGCTGGCAGTTTCTGACCACTTTCCTTCCGTTTCACGTTACCGTTCGTCGGATTGCCGCTGGTAGACGGAAGATTCAGCCGTTGCAGATTAGGGGGTGGTTTCTTGATTATCGACACGCCGGGGTTCAGCTTGAGGACTCGCGGTGGACTACCTTTTGCGGGCTGCGTGGTACTGGTGGACGACAGCTGTTTTGGAGTGCTGGTGCTCGGTAGAGAATGCTTGTCCCTCTCGAGGACGTAACCACCGCTCAGCCGGCGAGAATTGTGATACTCCGAGGCGATCGGCTCCATTATCGGCTCGTCCATCTTCTCCGGGCCCTCGTACGATATCAAACGATTCTGCACGGATGTCGAGTAATTGATTGCGTTCCGCGACGCATTCGGGGCCAACACCAGATCGCCAGATCTGTAATATTTCTCCAGCAGTATCAAATGTCGGAGAAACGAGCTCTGATTGCCGTACGGTCTTTGCAGCTCTTGCCACAGGAGTTTCGTGTCTCTGTCGTACTGTATCATAGTGGCGCACTTCTCCCATCCTTGGGGCGTTATCTCCCTGACGTTCGTGAACTCTATGTTGGCGTGGAGGTTCATCTCCTCCTCGCCAGGGAAAAGGGTGCGAACACTGATGGAGGGATTAGCACCGAGTCTCTGCACAACCGGCGTGATGTCGTTGTTCGCCCGTGGTTTCTTTGGCAATCTCGTTAACGTCACCTCTTTGTCCATCGCGAGGATCTCGACAACTTCGTTCGGGTTATCACAGGATATCGATGTATCCGACGACGTCGTGAACGAGTGCATGTCGAGCAGCTTGCGTTTCTTCAGTTTCTCGACGGTGCTCTCAATGCCGAGGAACTGCACGTCCATCGCGACGACGTTCTCATCGTTCATGTTTGCCTTCGTGGTACGGTTCTCGTTGTCCGTCTCGGAATTCACCCCTTCGTTTTTAGTTGGTTCCGGGGTAGACTTTTCAGAGGCGGAGTTCGTCGTGCCGTCCGGCGACTTGGAGCTACCGGACTTGGGCTGAGTGCTACACTTGTTCTTCTTCCTTTTCTCCTTGTCTTTATCCTTGTCCTTGTCCTTGTCCTTGACCTGACTCTGAGAGGGATCTTCGTCCTCGGTTTCCAGAACCTCGATGTTGTGATAATGCAAGATCCTGGACACGGCAGAAAGAGCGAAACGTGAAAAAAAAAAAAAAAAAATACGTAGAAGAACGTAGTGAAGGAGAAAAACTCGAGTCGAGTCTAAGTGGAATCAGAGGGGGGGGGGGCATACCTCTTCCGGTAACTCTTGAAGAACGATTTATGATTCGTGTTCATATTCTCCACGTCCTTGTACTTCAATTGTAACTGAGTGAAGTACCGACACAGTTTGCAAACGAATGTGCTGGCCGCCAGAATAACCGGGATCCCCTGCTGTCCAAGCAACTGATTCAATTCGTCCGTCTCCACGTTCGTCAGTTGATGAGTGTGATTTCTCGCTAACCTACGTTTGCACAACGCACAGGCCAAGAATCGCTCGATTTTCGAGTAATGGCTGACGCAGAACGACATGGACGTGTGTTGACTCGACTCCCAATCAATGTCCACCTACATAGGAAAAAGGGAGACTTGTATTAAAATTAACGATAATTTATATTAAAAATAATGGTGCAACGTAAGTATCGCATCTCAGGCTTCACCACGATGTGCTGGTACACTGACCTGCTTTTGCAGACCAGCTTTTATTTTCAGCAACCATCGACGTTTCACATGATGTCGTGCAGCGTCTCTACATTCGCGGGCCGAGCACTTGGACACCATGAGTTGCCTGTGTTGTTTCTGCGGCTTTGTTTGCATATTTGTTGGACTCGTGTTTGCCTAAATATTACACGGAGATTTTACACTGATGAAATGTTAAATATTTGATAGAAATGGCAATGGGAAAGAACTCATTTTGCAAGACCAACCTTTCTGTCCACGTGACGGTAGCAAGCGTCGCACAAGCAAGAATCCTTGGTCAGATGTCTTTCTATGTTTAAAATCTTTTTACGCCTTTCGTCGGACTTCATTTGAGCAAGATGCATCGGCGTGTCGAGAGAACCAAATTTCCCAAAACAATAACAACAGACGTCTGCGCACAAACGTCCTGGATGAATAGAGAAAGATGAGGATTTCTCTGGAATAACAAGAGACTGGCGATCCTTTGGCGCTGCGTCTTCGTTATCTTCGTCTATTATAACAAAACAGTAAGTAAGCCACAGTTATTACACAGCTCTACAAAAAAATACATTAAACGTTTTAATTTGATACTCTGATGCAGTGAATTAATTATTAGTTAAAGAATAAATGTTGTTAATAATCCGAAGCGGTAGCGCAAAGTAACATGCTTGTTATGGAGGACTATATAGTTATTATTAATACAATTTGCAGTATTTTTTTTCTTTCTTTTTTTTTTTAAATGATTTACGAATCAAAGAATTGCTTGATATCAGACGGTAGTAGTAGTGAAATCGCGATCAAAGAAATAATAGACACCATAAAAACGCAAAACCAATCCGTTGAAAGTAAATATCAAGCGTAAATATCATTCTCTTCACAGTGATCCTCGAGAAAGGGGGAATTATATAGGAAGTTGGGACGTGTGTGTCTTAAGCAGGACAAGGAACGATTAAGAATGTAGTTATTCCCGCAACCAGGATTACCGCAAGAGTGTCTGTGGTTAGTAGAGAACTTTCGGTTCGCACCAGAGCTGCTATCTCCCCAACCACTGGTTCCAAACTGAAAAACAAAAAAAACAGAGCCACGTGATAAGTAAGTGATTCAATTTCTATTAATCGGTTACGTTTTACGTGAATCTCACCTCCTTCTGAATAGTGTAGAAATTCTCAGGTGAATCTCCTTCACCGTCTCCGCGACCTTGTTTCAATACCATTTTCAACGGGGACCTCGATCGTCTCTTGTCCTTCTCCTTCTCCTTTTGAACACGGATCACAGTTCTCAGTGTGCCGGTGGACTGTTCCTTCTTTGCCTTCTGATGGTTCAATCGTTCGGCAGCCTTCTCCAGTGGCTCCAGACCAAGAATCCCTAGGATCGACTCCTTCTTCGCTTTGTCCTCCGGCGTCTCCAGAATCTTTGGAGTGACATTGACGCTGCTGGACGATTCGCCGGACGTGGACGTCTCGTCGGAGTCTTTCTGCGAGGTCTCTGGTGTTTTTATAGGCTTGCAATCGGCATCCAGAATATCTATGTTGTCCGTCTGCTTGGTCACGTGGTTCTCCGACAAGTTTCGTGACAATCTGTTCTCGCACGTCTTTTCACTTGGCTGCTTCGCGATGATCAAATCGTTCTCCGACTTGCTTCTAACGTTGTCAGCGCCGTCCTGGTCGCGCTTTTCCAAGCTTCCCCTGACTCCTTCGGAGAAACCTCGGAAATTTGTCGCGCATTCAGCGTCATTCCCATATTTGTTCAAGAACGACCGGTTGTTCTCGTTGATCTTTGCCACCTCGTTGTCCAGCAAAGTCTCCTCTTTGTTCTGTTGTTGATCGTATCTTCGAATCTCCCGTTTCGGTCGTTTATTCTTCAAAGCATTCAACTGGTCCTCCCTGCGTTTCTTCGCTTCCCTGGTGCGTCTGGTGCGGGCCTGGCGTTCCAGCTCGTTCGTCGTCTCCGTTTCAGTGCTGTTCTGAGTGTCGTCCACGTCCTCGGCGATCACCTTCTGAATCTTCTCCTCCAAGTCCCGCGTATCCTCCTCGTGCGACTTTTGGCAAACTTCCTCCTCCAGCTTTATCTTCGTTTCCAGCTTCCCCCTTTCCAGCTTCTTCGTTTTGTCCCGAGTTCTTAACACCCGTTTCTTACTGTCGTCATCACCAGCGGCAGAAGACTTTTGCTCCTCCACCATATCGTTCAATCTCTCCGTCTCTTCTTTCACAGCGGCTATAGCATCGTTGCTCTCTGTATTATTGTACAAAACATCTCTTTTCTCGGCACCGCCGTTATTGTCTGCATCGTCGCTTGCCTCGCGTTTGTCGTCCTTTCCACTTTCCTTTGTATCTTTCTTCACGTCCTCGAACAGATTACACGTATCGCTGGAAACAGGGCTCGCCGAGCATTTCAACGTGCAATCGGACGTTGGTGGATGACGTACCTCGCAGTTGTTGCTGCAGTCGTTCGCCAGCGTTGTCGTCTCTGTCGCGGTCTCCTCGCACTTTTCGACGTCTTTGGCACTTTCCGTTACCTCGACCTCGCTCTGTGCAGTGCTGACCGCCGGCTCGTCGACTTCAGCGACGTTCGCCACCTCCAGTTGCTTCTCGCCATCCGTATCGGCGTCCAATTTACTAGGCAACGAGGGAACCTTCGTTTTGTTTATGAATTCTGGCCTGCTCTGCATTTCCAATTGACCGCCAGGCTGGTCATCCGCTACCAATCTTTCTACTTCCTTGGTGATGCTCTCTAAAGTTTCTGCATCGTCAGACTCTGCAGACTCGGCAGCAACGCTCGAGCAATCCTTCGCCTCGTCCTTGACTGTCTCGTCCGGTTTTGCTTTATCTTCTTCAGCTGCTTCCTCCTGGACCTGCTTCGACGTGGCCGAAGCGCAAACGACCGAAGACTCTGAAACAACTGCTTCGCTCGTTGACTCATCTTTAAGCGACTCGACATTTGAAACAATTTCCTCGGATTTACCAGAGTCCTCTGAATGTTCCTCGCGACCGTCCCCGGCCTTTTGAGCTATTTTGTTCAATACTTTGCCCGACGTTTTCACAGCGTCGTCGTTCTCCGTAGCTCTCGAGGATTTCCTGGCAAGATGACCAACTTTCTTACCGTCGTCCAAAGCTTTCGTCTGATCGTCAGAAGCAAGCTGTTCCAGCTGGTCCTTTCTCTGCTCTTCCATCGAATTGGACAGCTCGCACGACTCTTGCTGTTGGTCCTTGGCTTTGCTGGCGTTGTCGTTAATCTCTATGACGTGGACGTCGATATCAGGGGAAGGATGCTCGCTCTCCTGGACGTTTTGCGAGTGCGTCTCGGCCAGCTCGATATCACCCATGACTAGTTTCTCGATTTCTTTGGCAGTGTCGGCCACTTTCGGCTTCAGTTCAGCCACCGAGTTCTCCGTGTTGTCCGATTTGATCTCGTTCCTCGAAATGGCGGATTTCTCCTCGTCGGTGTTCTCCTCGAGGCCGAGCTTCTGCGACTCGGCGCTCAGCGGCGCGATGATCTCCTCAATCTTCGGCACCTCGAAGTTCTTGCTCAAGCCGAGGCCCTTCTCCGGCCCGAAGATCTTGCTCTCGATGGACTTGGCGATCGTCAGCTTGATGTTCTCTATCATCTGATCGATCTGCGACTTGGGACTCCCGTCTGACTTCTCCGTGCCGTAGAACGAGTTCACCGTCTTCTTCATGTCTATGTTGAGGCTGCTTCTCCGACCCTTGGATTTGTCGGTGAGTTTCGCCAGGATGTTGTCCTTCCTCGCTTGATGATCGATACTGCTCTTCTTTACCTCCTCTTGCACCTCAGCGTTCTTCGCCACACCGAGGCGCGCATACTCACCGCCAGCGACCTTCACGCTCTCGTTCTTCACCTCGACCTCGGTGCTCTTCGCTTTCGTCTTCGAGCGTAGCGTTGGCCCGACCTCGCTCGCCCTCTCCGCTCCTCTGTCGCCGTTGTTGTTGTTGTTGTTATTGTTCTCTATCTCCAACGCAGTCTGCGGACATTCCTCGATGCTCGCTTTCAGCGTGTCCTGTTTCACGGGGAACTCGTCTTTGCCCGCTACCACCATGATCGCCTGCAGCTGGGCATCGTTGCAGCTGGACAAACTCTCGGAGAAACAAGACTCGGTGTCGGCGTTGCTGTCCGCGACGTTGTCCGTGGAGAGTTCCAAGCTCAGCGGATCGTCCGAGTTCAATCGTCGACGTTTCTTCATCTCCAATTCCACGGTGGTTGGAACACCGCATGCATGGTCCGACTGACGTAACTTGCCATTTCGTAGGCTACGTTGACTGATCGACGCGTTCGACCGTTTCCTCAATTGGATTGCACTTTGAACGGACTCTGTTTCCAGGTTCTCGCCGTCGGATGTGATCTTCACGTCTGCCGTCTCGCTGTCCGGCTCCTTTTTTATCTCGATGTCCGGGGCTGCGTTCTCCTCGACGAACATCTTCTTACTCCTTGTCACCTTCCCCTCTATCTTCTCCGTTATTCCCTGCTGGCTGTCCAACTCCGAGTCGCTCAACATTGAAGCTATCACTTCGTCTATGGTGAGATCTATGGAACTCTTGGTGTCTAGAAGCGACTTCGACACTCTTATGTTGGCGCAGTCGATATCTCGGCTGCTCTTCCTTCCCTTCGTGTACTTGATGTCAACCTCAGGCTTCACGCTGTTCCTCTTGAATCCGGAGAACTTGGTCGACTTGACGCCCCTAGGCAGAGAATCTAAACTCTCCAAGCTTCTACCCTTTCTGCTTAGCTTCGGGCTGCTTTTGCTACTGGATCCAGCGACCGAGTCTGTGTCCGGGATACTTTCACTCTCCAACTCGCTAGTTTTTGGTACCAACTTGGTCTTTTTAGTCCTGAGATTATTCTTGGCACTTCTATTACCTCCGTCTATGCTCCCTATACTTTCACCCTCCGCCTCGTTCACGTGGTTCTCAACAGTGGCCCTCGAGCAGATCTCACCACCAGTTGCCTCCACCGACAATTTGGCTCTTTTGGCCCTCACGCTCTTCTTAATGTCAGAAGTTATTCTGCATAAATTTCTACCGGTCACCTTCCTCGTAACTTTTGACTTAATTAAACTTGCCTTCGTCACTCTTAGTTTCTGCTTGTGTTTCAGATTCCTGAGAACCTTCTTGCGTGGCAGGCTTGCCTCCAACTTCGGGGGTAGTTGGCTACCTGTTGCTACTGCCTCTATTATGTCCCTCGCTAGTTGCTGTTGCTGTTGCTGTTGCTTCAGATTCGACAGTGACTTGCCCTTTCTGCTTTTAATTTCATTGGATGGCAAGCCAGAATCATTATTCGCCTTCTGTTTTGCTTTGGAAGGCGCTAAGGGTTTCTTTTCCCTGGATGCCATCTCACTTCCACCCACATTGGGCTCCTGCAATTTCATTTACAACATGAAATTGCAAAACAGATTGCTGACCAAACGGTAATTACTACTATCGTCCATAGTATTCAAAATAATTTGCCTTGATTGAGCCTATTAATAAAAATAATATACGCTTAGAAAGTAAGAAAAAGGAATCTTGAGTTTATTTGTACTGTCTCATTGTTCTTTGAAAGGTTGCAATATATTTTCATCTTTGAAAAACTTCTTTTCTTCTTTTTTTAACACTCAGTAACAAAAAAAAAATATTTTCATTTCTTTCCAGTCAAGTATCAAATAAAAGTGGAATTAAATGATCTATACTTGACCCTATTCAATTAGTACGTAAATACTATGGAAAATACAATTTTAATTACAAAAAATATCTCCATGTTTTCCAATCAGTTATTAAATTTGTCATATGAAAGTAGAGCTAAATAATATGAAACTTTATACACTTGGTCCTAAGTAATTAGTACATAAATGATACAATATGTAAGTACAATTATATACAACACTTTTCTATACGTCTCGTCATATACACATGTATGTGCAATATGTATGTGTGTAAAAGAATAAAAACGAAGAAAATATATTATATATATAAAAAAAAAAAGCTCAATAACAATAAAAAATATTTCTATGCTTTCAAACATGAATCAAACTTTAATAGTCAAAGTGGAACTAAATACAAAGCAAATAATATGAATACTTGAACCCTAGTTAATTAGTACATAAATACTATGATAAATACAATTATATACAAATACTTTATGTAATTGCTACATGTATATAACTCATCATCATCATCATCATATACACATGTGGTATGTGTATGCCTGTGTATGTGTGTCACAAAAATGAATAAAATTATCAATGAAGAAAATATATTATATTCCAAAAATAAAGTAACAACAAAATGTTTTCCAAACAGAAGACATGAAATTTTAATAGTCACATGAAAGTGGAATTAAATAAATATAACACGAATAATATAAATACTTGGACCTTAGTTAATTAGTGCATAAATGCTATGATAAGTACAACTACATAGAAATATTTTTTATAGCTGCTATATATCACATGTGTGTGCGTGTGTTGTGTGCATGTGCATGAGTACGTGTCGCATAAAAGAGCAAAATTTTTTCCAAGGAAAAAAAAAAAAAAA
>CAJDYZ010006911.1:22167-83944 GCA_903986555.1 Heterotrigona itama
TTAAGCGAGACAGAAATATAAATTGACTGTACACCAAGTGGAAAAACTACATAATTCGTCTTGGACGTGAGTAGGTGATCGGCCGGTCGGATAGCAGGGTTGATAGATGCGGCCCTGGCGGTCAGAAAAATTACGTGACAAACTTTGCATTTACACGGATACACGGGCGCCTCTTCACGAGCCAGGGAAATACCACTTCGAAATATTTGCCGCGATATTTCGGCAATCGGGGCGGCGATCCCGCGGAATTTCGCACCAGCGGCGAGGGCGGGCCACACGCCAACTGCCCGCGATGGAAATCGGGGGTTAGCCGTGCGGGGACTGTCGAAAATCACGCGAGAAATCGTCGCGAAAAAAAAATCGCCACGAATAAACAAAAGGTCGGGCCCGACTCGAGATTTCCGTGGTTTATTCCGCGGTTGTCGCAAGGCTGTCCGAGAAATCGGCCACGCGGACGCCCAGGCCGTCGGCTGTACTTACCTAGGAGGCGAGAAATTACCGCGGAACAGCGTGGTCTTTACGGGAAAAACGGCGGAAAACAATTCTGTGAAAAGCACAGTCCCGTTGCAGGGTGTCTGTACGATGTCCCACTGTTTTGTGGCTACCGCCACCTGACGGTGGAGCACGCGACCTCTCCCAGGTCCATAGTCCGTTCGCGCTAACTCGCCCAGCGATTTTCTGCAAAATTCAACCCCGTTCGCTTTACGCGGCCCGTCGTTCGCGGCATGTTCACTTAATGAAAATCTCGTACTTACTATCGGGTCGAGAAACCGTCCAAGGGCAGGCTGGCGAAGGTCGGCAACGTTCCAGCGAAATTTGGAACAACGCGGCACTTCGAAATCTATATAGTGTTCGCGATAACTGGCGCCGCCGTTATTTGCTGAATTTTACGTTATCACGGTGGTCAGGCGAGGCGTTCGTCTATCGGGATCGAGACTGGCCACGACGGCCTTTCTGCAGAGAACAGAAAACGGCAGGAGTGCAAGCGCGTCGCCGAGAAATACTCGATCTGGCACGAGAACGAAAAGGAAGACGCGCCCGTGCGCACCAATGGCGGCCACCGACCCTTATTTACTCAGATCAAAATGGCCGCCCTTCGGCTTTTCGCACGTTCGAGACTTTCCACGTTCGTTCCGTCCTGTCCTGGCGAGGATCATCTCTCCAACGGAATTTCGCCGGTCATCGCTCAGGTATTCTCAGGCTTGACGCAAGCTCTCCAGTGACGCATCCTCGAGATCCGAATCGCGAAGCACGTTTTCCGTAATGATCGAGATAAACCGACGAAGGGCCATGCCTGGCCCCGCCGGTGTCCGTCGCCTGTTAGTTTTTATTTAACTTTGTCTTTCGGGAATTTCGCTTTTTTTTTTGTTTCTCTTTTTTTTGAAGAGCTTCGAAGACGGTGTATCTGGCATTTTTACGCACACGAAATTTCTTCGTCGAGGTTCTTTGCCATCGACGAAGACGCCAAAGATTAGTGGATTGTTGCTTGAACGGAACGACGAACTGTTAAAAATCGCTGAAGTTGAAAACGTCGCGCAAAATGAAGTGCACGCCATGTTACAACACCGGAGAGAAGTCTACAGAATGAATTATAGGTGTATTTAGTAGAATTTCTGACTACTTTTCTTTGAAAAAGAAACAACGTGTTACTTCGTACAAAAATTTCTTTTTATTCGGTTTTCCACGGTAACCTATAAATATTTGTACGTTTAATCAAAACAATATTTAGGATATTTAGAATTATTTTATTTCCTATGCGATTGTTATGATATACATATATCGTAAAAGTATATAAAAATATTAATTATATATATATAGAATTTAATTTTAATCGAAAACCTCATGCAAGATATTTTCATTCATATTAGATACAAAAAAGATGGGGAACTTACACGAGCTCACCCAAATATACAGATCCCTCCAAATACACGGATTATGAGGTGACAAAAGATCCAAAAGAATGGGAATATGTAGAACGTGTACTTAGACCAAAGGTCATACCTATTCCCTGCTTAGAAAGTAAAGAATATCCATCCGGATGGAAACCACCTGTTGGTAAGTTGTTTTATTTCATGTACACTGTTACAATATTTATAATGGAGTTTGCTAATTTGTTCAATTACTGAATAGCCAAGCCGCACGATTACCCATATTATGTAACCCGGACAAAAAACTACATGCAACCAGTTTATCTTGAAATATTTCATCGAGGACTACGAAGGATAACTACTGTCCGCAAAATTCACGGAGATATTTGGGCATTAGAATCTGAATTGAAGGAGTATATAGAGAAAAGGGTAAACAGACCAATAGGCATTCGCACTAATGAACTGTTGGGTGAAATTAAATTCAGAGGAGATTTTGTAAATCTTGTTAAAGCATGGATGGACGAAAGGGGATTTTAAGTGCCGTAAATTAACAGCAAGATATTTTTTTTGTAAATACAATGTAAAAAAACATTTTGTTGTTTGCCATTGTTTTTGTTGAAACTCAAAAATAAATAATCAAAACACAATCTCTGTGCCTTTGGATTTGATATTTAAATATTGATACAAAGTGCGTGAAATATAGAAATTTATTGTAGTATGTCGAAGAATCAACAACTTCATTTTTGTAAAAATATGCATTATATTTAAAACTATAGTTCACACAACTAGTATATGGAAGATGAATTATAGTACGTATAGCAGCATACTTAAGTGGTATCCGTAATTTTTCTGTTTCTATATCAAAAATCATGCTATATGCTTCTTTATTAAACAATAACAAATGAACAAAGTAACACCTTAAATCTATTTAAATTACTTTTGACATACATTAGAAACAATTTATAAATTAAATAATTTAATGCAGTCGTATGAAAAAGAATTTCTATAAATAGAGATAAAGAAGTGAAATATGTTGTACATATTCCACTGAAATTTAATGACATTCGTATGACACTAAAATAAATCCAAATACTAAGAAACGTGCGTTTGAACTAATTTTCGATCGGTATCGTAATATGAACGCAATGTAAGTTTCAAAAGATGAAAGCATCGAGTTATCAGATCAGAGACTTACAGAAAGGAACATTTTTTTTCTGAAAATCACCCTATTTCAATACAGGATTCTAAGGGTTTGCATGTAAACTTTGATAATATCTTATCAGTTTTTTTTACGTTTATTTCTTGCGAACAAAGTGTTCTGTTTAATAATAAGCATATGGCAAATTTTTACTTGAAAATTTTTCCCTGATTAAATTTACGTCCCTCCTTATCGGTGCCGGTCCAGCTAAAATATTGTTGAACCAACTGTTTTGTTTCTTCTTTAGTTGGGTCTAACTTAGTCCAACTGTATGATTCATAATCTACCTGCCAGTCTGGACTCAACTGTTAAAAGAAAAATGTGATTGTTATTTCGAATTATAGAATTAAAAGGATACAAAGAGAAGAAAAAAACACGAACCGTGAAAGCAAGTTCGTGCCCACGCCAAACCCAAATACCACTGATGCTACTGTCGTTATCTGTACCGAAAAGACAGGCGCTGGCAAATGCAGCTTTTCGCATTTTATCTAATCGTTGATACATTCCACTTATGAGATTGCAAGACATGAAAACCTGTGCAAAGTAAGCAAAGGATACACTGGAACGCAGAAACATAATGAAAACGATGCTATCGTTGTTCAAATATTTTTGATGTTACCTTCGTTAGCTCATTGTTATATTTGTATTCACCAAGCCAAATACTATAATGGTCTGGATCGAACTTTTGCCAGAAGTAAGGTATAGACTTCGACTCGTCTTCATTAGAATAAAATCTTTTAAAATCATCAAGATCGAAAGTGCCTTTAGGTAATGTATCAAAAGGATTTGTATTTTTAGGTTCGGCGGCCAAAATAGCATCCGTTGGATCAAGATCTTCGACAGCTTCTTTCTTAGATTCTTTTGGTTCCTTTGATTCTTTCTTAGATTCCTTCTCCTTTTTCTCTTTCTTTGAAGACTACAAAATATTTTAATTTGTTACTAAAATATTGGACGTGGGTATTTTTTCATGGACATAATTAAAAAAAAGAAAATACAAACCTTTCCTTGAGTTTCTGCAAATTTCTTTGGATCATATTCAAGAGTTTTCTCAGCCAATTTAAAGGCACCAATTACAGCCATGGACTCGGGCTGATAAATAACAGTTTGAAACCATCGATTTACATTCTGGTATGGTTTACGTAGATTTGGTTCGAGGATATATTGGTACAAATGAAGTAATGTCATAGCTACACTAATATCTGCTAATGTCAATCGTTCTCCAACTAGATAAGTACGTGTGAGTAAATGAAAATTAAGGGCAGTTAGCGCTTTCTTTACATCATCCTTAGCGTGTTCTACGTTCTGCAAGTTTAAATTACAATATCCCTCAATTTCGATTGTAAAATGTGAACTTTAAATTTGTACGCATATTGTTTGACACATATGTAGAAATCATATGCATTTGACAGTATGCTAATATTTAATGTATCTCCTTGAGTTACAAAAATAATCAATTATTCAATTATTTCTGCCTTTAAAGGAGAATTCATAGAAGTAAATCTATCTACCTGTTTATTGTAAGGCATTATTCCAAGCAATGGAAACACCCATGCGCAACTAGCTGGGAGAATCTCAGAATCTGCAAAGCCGAACCACTGGATGATTTCTGCACGTTCAAGGTCAGTTTTGCCTCTCAGCTGGTCGTTGGCCACTAAGAAATAAAAGTTTTTGTTACATACCAAGTAATATCACTCATACAACTGTCATATCGTGCAACCCTACCGTAATAAGCAATTGCATTGCTTTCTGTGATGCACTTTCCGTCACATGTTTCAAATGCTGGAACCTAACATAAAAGATTATTGTGTATTGGTAAACAATTGAGAATTAGAATCAACAAAACAACAAAATTATCCCAACAAGATTGAGAGAAAACAATTGACAGAAAATTTGAAAATATTCTAGTATTCTATATGATCGTAATTTCTTTCACAAAACGTCCATGTGTAAATATCTATGCAAAAATAAAAAGGAAGAAAACGTACCAGCTGGTTTGCTTAGAAAAACGTAACATAAATAAAAGATGAAAATACCCCAGATTACAGATAGCCTTACCTTGCCCAGTGGGAACTTCTTCAAGAATGCTTCGGTTTTATTCGTCTCGCCGAAAACGAAATCATCGGCGATCTTGATCTGGGCACCGGAATACTGAGCTGCAATGAGCACCTTGTAAGCTCTGAAGTTTTCCGGGTACGTGTAAAGTGTCTGAAATAAATCGGTCCTCCATTAGTTAATATCCACGTTGATTTCTGTTTCTATCGGGATCTGTATTTCCGTCTGTTCACTACGATCACGATGTTTAGTAATTCGAATTGCATGAGAGAGACTTACTCCAGACGCCATTATATCCAGTTACGGGAAGAGGAAGTTGAAGGCCGGTAAAGATCGTTTTTCTCAAGTGCATCAAGTCCCTTCGCACTAATAGATACGGCCTTAAGACGTAGCCGCAATGCACGCATCTCTCCACTTTCATGCGTGTAAAATGCATTGAAAATTTCGAATTTCAAAATATTTCTGTTTCGATTCGTGACAGTTAATGGAAAATATCTTTTACGTCGATGAGTAATTGAAGGTAAATTACGAAGTAACGTGCAAGTAACAATTAACCAAATGCATTATTTCGATTGGCTGATTGGTGAAAATTTATGCTTGCATGCATCATGAAATAGCCAAGTTCGTAATCGTATAATTTGCTTATCGAATATTCTTCTAAATGTTTCGTCAATTTTATATGTAAAACTGATCTAATAAATATAAAATAACGATAAATTATATACGTATATATGTATTTTTGTTGCTATACCTGTATTTTAAATCTGCTGTTTCGTTGCTGTATATTTTAAGTAGTACTTATTCTCACGCAATTTGCATTTTTGTTTTCTCTTTCTACTTTGCATCTATAAAAATGCATATTTATGAAGCCTATGCTGCATGATAACAGTGTGCCCGAAAATGGCAGCGTTGAAGGATGTTGTTCCTGTGTACAAAAATTTAAAAGATGAATGGGCGGCGACTCCGTGCAATTTGAAGAAATGCGGTGAACTACTCAATCAATTAAAGGTGATCTATATACGAAGCGTGTAAAGTTTATTCGAAAATATTTCCAGCATTTTTCGATTAATAAACGATGTCAACATAACCTTTCATTCATTGTGTCAAAAGCGTATTGTCATCGTATTTTCACGATATAATATATCTATTAATTATCGAACAACTGATTTCCACAGGTTGGCCTTACGCATTTAATGTTTCTGCCAACATCGAATAGCACAGCTAGTCAAAATGAATTACTCATAGCACGTAAGTACAAATGTATGTATGAATTTTAGCATTGTTACTATATTTGCAAACTTGGGTTGCAGGTGATATTTTAGAGATTGGTGCGCAATGGAGCATCGTGACCGAAGATATACCTTCCTTCGAACGCTATATGGCACAATTGAAGTGTTACTATTTCGATTATAAATCTGAATTGATGGAGTCTGCATATAAATATCATCTTCTTGGCTTGAATCTTTTATTCCTGCTGTCTCAGAACCGCGTGGCCGAGTTTCACACGGAATTGGAATTGCTGCCTTCGGATCAAATACAATCCAACGTTTATATCAGACACCCTTTGAGCTTAGAACAGTATTTAATGGAAGGTTCATACAATAAGATATTCTTAGCAAAGGGCAACGTACCAGCAGCGTCTTACAATTTCTTCATAGATATTTTGTTGAACACTGTTCGGGATGAGATAGGAGCGTGCATGGAAAGTGCATACGACAAGATCTCCATTCAGGACGCCTCGAGGATGTTGAACCTAAGCTCGGAGGATGACATGAAAGCATTTGCAGCGAAAAAGAACTGGAATCTAGCGAAAGACAGTTACTTCTACTTCAGTACAGCCAACGAAAAGAAAACCGAAGAACCAATTCCCAGTGCAGATCTGGCCACATTAGCCATCGATTATGCAAGGGAACTTGAAATGATTGTTTAAACATATGCATTTTCCTCTATTAGGTATTAATAAAGTTTGTCATATAATTATTATAAAGCTCATAGTTTATTGTCTTCTTTGAACCCTGTATGAAAATCTTACCTTGCAATGCAAAAATAGATAATAAAATATATAAAAGTATGGAGAATGGAGAACTTGAAGAAAAGTTCAAGCGTTTCGAACTAAATGATTCATATGTTCTGCTTGCATTCCAAATGTAAAGGGAAGTTTACAATCACCTACAACTTTTGTGTTTTGTGTTTAAATGTAGATGAAAATAGAAACATTAGCGATAATTACATCAATCGAATTTCCTGTCAATCTAAAAGCTCGAAGATTTGTTCGATCGATTTGCACTTTGTGGATTACTGTTTTAGGTTATATTACAACAGGACTCCGCGGTACAACAGAAAGATCTGTCAAAATGCTTCGTACTTACGAAGGCATCCGTTTTTTTTCGGACAAACAAATGGTAATATTGGATATTGGCAGCGCATATACAAAGTACGTGCATTTATCTTTATGGGGGGAAAAAATTCTAACATGCTAATGTATATTGACGCATGATTTGAAAATAGATTTGGTTACGCTGGCGAACCTACTCCACGCGGTATAATAAGGACGGAAATTAAGTGTTCAGACACTAAAGAGCTTCGAAGAATTTATGATTACAAAGACACGGAAGATTTATATCAACTGCTGGTCGAATTTCTTCACGCTTTGTTCTTCAAGTATAAATTTTATACGTTGTATTTGATACGTTATTTTATGTTTTGTCATATGTATTAATTCTATATTCTTCGACACAGGCATGTCGTAATAAGTCCAAAGGATGCTAGAATTGTCATTTTAGAATCCCTATTAGTTCCGACACAATTTAGGGACACATTGGCCAAAGTATTGTTCAGACACTTTGAAATTGGGTCATTGATGCTGTTATCTACTCATTTAGCAACTATCAGCACCTTGGGTGTCAATTCAGCTTTAGTTTTGGATGTTGGATACAAGGAGGCCACATTAATTCCTATTTATGAGGGTGAACCAATTTTGAAGGCATGGCAGGCTCTTCCCTTGGGCGGTCAAGTTGTACACGAGTTAGTTAAATGGTTTATAATCAATTGATATTTGTATAATGTAATTTATTTGTTAACAGTCATATTATTGCAACAGGTATCTGATGAAATCTTTAAGAGAAATGTATCCTAATGTGAGCATCACGGAGAAATTTGTAGAAGATATAAAAGTGAGGACATGTTTTGTTACTACATTAGAAAGATCAGCTAAATTGGGAACAGCAGATGCTCCTAAGCCTCCTCCAGCGGTTAAATATCCCGGAGTTAAAAGTATCAACATACCAGGCGAAATTAGAGAGAAAGCGTTTGAAGTATTATGGGAAAGGGACAATGATAATCTCAGTCTACCTACAATGATCCTAAATGCTATTATTCAGGTATAACTCCAGCATAAACATTCTTAAATTCTTCTGTTTTTTTCAATCCGGATTTAAAGAAATATACTTTTGTTACAGTGTCCGATAGATAGTAGACGAACTTTAGCAGAAAATATACTATTAATTGGTGGCACAGCGATGACAAAAGGCTTCGCAAGTCGTCTCAAATCCGAGCTTTTAACTCTCGTGAAAAGTAGTCATTACTCCGAGAAGTTAAAAATTCAGACATTCATGTTTCACACTGCGCCCAGTAAACCAAATTACACAGCATGGTTAGGTGGTGCTATCTTTGGAAGCGTAGATTTACCACTAAGATGCCTGACAAAGGAAAATTATTTGAAATCTGATAGAGTTCCAGACTGGGTCAGCTTAATAGATAATCAGAGAGACGAATCAACCGTCTATGAAACCTAATATATTGCCCAATTTAACAAAGTGATTTTTTTTTTTATAATAAAAAAAAGATATTTTAACGATTGTATTTATATGTATATATAAAATATGAACTTTATTTATTTCTTCTTATACTTCATATAAACATCTCGCAGGCTTACGGCTATCATTGTAATTAACGTCGCATAAACATCATAAAGATTTGAAAATTGAAAATGTATTTTATTCATACAAGTTGCGTTACAGGACTTTGCAATTATGTTACAGAGCTTACAGTGTTGTGAGTAATGTAAGTTTTTCGTTAAGTTGAAGTTGTGTTTTTATCAACTGCGAAAGCGCGACAACCATTAACAGATCTTTTACATTGCTGTTGAACATTTCGTCAAACTGATCGCTCGACATTTTTGGTACCGAATGTACCATATCTAGGAGAGCGCGACCAACCTAAAAGAAATAAAATCGTTTAAGAATTTAGAAAGAATTCAACAACCTATATCCAATTACCTGATTATCTGGTGGTTGCTTTCCAGTTAATACATCATCAACATATGCAAGTACTTGTTCCAACATGGATGAAAGTTTCGCGCTAGCTTCCGCTATTTGAGAAAGGTCCATCATTGGTTCTATGCCACCTCCTGTTTTAACACCAGTTATTTGAGCATGCGCTGGTAATTGAGTTTTCGAACAAAGCTGTAGCCCAACAATTTCTGGCTCGTAACATGTAATCTATAAAGAAGAGAAATACAGTCGATAGTTAAAAAAATCATATTGCGCTGTTGTTAGAATCACACTGCGTAAAATATAACACAATACGTACTTGTACTTTAACCGGTGTAAACATGGAACCTTGCTTTCCATTAGGTACTCCTAACGGAACACAGACATAGGCTTTAATTCCCATTCTAGTAGTATTTGCTAGTGTTGTGTCGACAGTTAAATGAACAGGATTATTACATTCACGGACATAATATTCGTGAATGACGGAGGAGTGAGTAGTAACCTGCAAGAATTATACCAAATATTTTCATTCATGTTACACCGAACATGTAATTTTTAATGTAAATTTTTTAATGCAATTATATGCAACTTCCCATATAATTTTTGATGTAAATACCTCGTTTCCAGTGGCCCACCATCCGACAATGTTTTCCTGGGCATTGACCCTATGATTCAATTCGTACAAATCGATCCCGTATGTTAAATCAGCTTCGACTTGGCTTTCGGACTCTTTGTGTGGCACGCAGAAACAGTTCGTAACTTCAACCATTCCTTTCTCCGCAGTACCTATGCATATTAATTTATAAAAAGAAAAGAAACATCTTCTGCAAAGTCGAAATGTCAAGTTTTACAACTCGATAATTTCACGTCGTTTTCAAGGCTTTTGTATTTGTTTAAATGCAAAATGAAGAACTACCTAGTAACGTGCCAATTACACGATGAGACTCCGCTTTCCGACGCTCGTATGCGTCAACAATTTGAAACAAAACAACAGGATGAACTTTCACGGTCAGGTTAAGAGCCATGTTTCACACCTTCGGATATTACATATGACCGAAAATGCGCGTGGCCACTTTTTTCTAGTAATATTTTGGTCATAACGTGGTCACATTTTGGTCACTTTTTTCTAGTAACATTGATACAAAGAAATATGTTGTTAATTCCCTAATTGGATCACTTGGTCATTGGATTCCTATAAAAAAAAAAGAGAAAATGAAATTTTTATTCAAAATAGAAGAAGATGATTTCTATTTCGACATTATATAAATATTATATCTTAATGTTTATTGACTGATCTAAAAAGTAACTAAATTAACATGCGATACTTTCATGATCGTTCCTCTTCTTGCAATATACGTTTCTTTTTTTTTTTTGTTTATTCTTTCTATTTTTTCTTTCTCTCTCTCTCTCTCTCTTTTTCTACTCATTTGTCTTTCTTTCTTCAGTACTTCTATAGTATCTTTCACATTATCTTCTTAAAAATTGTATATTCCTGTCTGTGTTAACCCATCCTAAAAGATTTGGAATAAGAAAATGCATGTTAGAACTTAGAAATGTATAATTATAGATGTGTAAATGATTTCTATAATGAAATATATACGCGAAGATCTAAAATGAGAAGTAAAATGTAACAAAAGGAAAACGTGTGCACGAACTTGTTTGAAATGAGAAAAAAATGGTGCTCGCCAGGAAAACAGGAGACATAGGGGAAAACTTTTCCCCTAAAATGCCATCTGTCGAAAAGACACTAGACACACTTTTCGCAGGAAAACAACAAACTTGGAAACTCGTATATTTAATCTGGTAGGCGTGATTTCAATGTAAGATGTTCTTACTAGTGGAAGATAATAGGTGATACAGTACTTGGTGGTACGTTTAGAATTCATTGGTGAAAAGAAAAGAAGAAAAAAGTAAGAAAAAAAGTAAAACTGTACATTTCGGTGAGCCAGTGCGATCACGAGTCACGCAATGCGATTAAAATTTACGTGAATGGAATGCATTGCTGTCATGTAGTACGTACAATGACGTATAGACGTCAAGAGAATATAAAGTACTTATTTTTTTTTCGCTGTTATCATGGGTTCCAGATTGAGGTAAATAGATCCTTTATTTTCAACAGTTTTCGAAAGACACTGTTTCGTATGAATATTCTCAACGTTCTGTTTTTCTTCTTCATTGTTTTATTATATCACTGCTCCCTTAATGGTGACATGTACAATAAGTGAAAGTACCTCCAGTCTGAGACACATTGTTCGAATGTGTTTCTCAATCGTTGTTCCGATCAATAGATCAAATTTTCGCGCTTGAAATTGCAATCACGGTCGATATATTGATATTTTCAGGGACAATGTGCAACATCTTTTTGAGTGTTTCTGCGAAGTGGCTGCACCACTGGGAGAGAAACCGCCTTGGATATTGCAGAAATACCCAACTTCTTTTTCAGATGAGGAAATACTTAAATCTGTCCCTAAATTTGCCTATCCATGCGAAATTGAGAAGTAAGTTTAAAGGACTGTTTAATATCAAAGTAAAATGTAATTTCCGACACAACGTGATACCATCGTACTTGCACATTTGTTTCCAGTTTGATGGTGCAGCACTTTTCGTTTGTACTCACTAGCATAGATTCGAAATGGACATTTGGATTTTGTAGACACGATCCCAAGACAGATACAGCTTTAGTAATATTGAGTGCGCTACCATGGCACGAAATATTTTACAAGTTAGTTTTTATTTTAGAGTACAAGTTAGTAACTTAACAAGCCACCCCAACTTGAGTATTTATACACTTGTACTTATTGTTTGCGAGCAGGCTTCTAAATAACATTGCGACTTTAATGAGCAATGGCACTGGAGAAGACCTTTGGAAATTTCTTGAGACTGTATATAAGAGCCCAGTTCCCATTCCTGGTAGTTCTATTTCTATTCCCGTACCAAATTCTAAAGTGGTAAATTATTCAATAGGTTCATTCCTTATACACTATATTTCTTATGTATTTGTACTATTCGTCTTTTTATCAATGACTTCCAGAATTTCGTTTGCCAAAGTCCGAAACAATTTCAATTGCCAAGTATACCTGAAAATGTAAGTAAAAAGAAAAAAGTTAATTTCAAGGAAATTATTTACGACTTTACTTATGATACTTTCATTTTAGAGAAACTTGACCGAATATTACAGTGCCGTTGATGCTCACAATATGATGATCATATTTGCTTCCATGCTGTACGAACGTCGAATTATCTTCACTTCGAAACGCCTCTCGAGATTAAGTGCTTGTGTTCAAGCATGTAACGCCTTAATTTATCCTATGATTTGGCAACACATATACATCCCAGTTCTACCATTGTCTTTAATTGATTATTTATTGGCGCCAATGCCATTTTTAATTGGTGTACCTACACCAACCCTTCAGGTATTTGCACAGTTTATTAATTATAGACATAAATGATTTGTATCCTTCTTCTTTAATTTTTTCACGTTGTTCCGTAGAGAGTACGTAAAAGCGATTTAGGAGAAGTAGTTATATTGGATGCCGACGTAAACACCATAGAGTCTCCGTTTCAAGACTTGGAGTCTTTACCTCAGGATGTAGTTCGTATAAAATTGTGATTTCAATCGTGGAATAAGAACGATATTATTAAGAATCGAAACACGTCTTAAATAATAAAATAAAAAGTTTCTTTGTCCCAGGTGGCAAACTTGAAAAAGGCATTGCGCAACAGATCTGCCTTACTCGGAGACGGTGTGTCAAGGGCATTTTTGCGAGCGTTGGTGCAATTAACAGCTGGCTACAGGGACGCATTAACGTTAGAGCAAGGACAAAGTATTACGTTTAATCAGAATGCATTTGTGGAAAGCAGACCATCGTCAATGCAACCCTTCTTGCGAAAAATGTTGGAATTACAGATATTTCAACAAGTACAAATAAATAAATATATATATATATATGTTTAATAAATTGATTGTTAAAAAATTTTTGAGCAAGATGTTAATAACGGTAATAATTTTAGTTCATAGAAGAAAGACTGAATATGCTTAATTCAGGGCTTGGTTTTTCTGACGAATTTGAAATGGAGGCCTGCAGCTATTCTGCTAAATCTGGTAGCAAATTTATGCAACAATATCGCGAATGGACTTACGCTATGCGAAAAGAAAGTTCTGCGTTTTTCCGCAGTGTGAAGGACAAGGTGCGTTAATCGAATTGATTTCTTCTCTGAAATATAATCTCTTCTGGAAATTAGCCGTCAAGTTGAAATACGTAAAATCAAAATTTTTTTGTGTTCTTGATTGCACTCAATTCCAGGCCAATCCAGCTGTAAAATATGCAGTTAAATCAGTAAGTTTGGTGTACAGATTAAATTACAGTTTCTTTGATTATACGTTCTGTCGTTAATTATACTAATCACAACTTATTTATACTAATCGTAAGTTTCTCTAATACATATATACGTGCATGTGCGTTACAATACACATGCTGTAACGATAAAAGCAACATAACAATAGAATAATTACAGTAATAATTCTAATATCAAGATTATTTATCGACTAAATCAATCTCTATAAAATTCTCTTTACTTTTGACAGAGTTGCTATTAACAAAAATTTTATTTTCAGGTAAAAGATAAAGGAAAGGATATGAAAACAGCATACAAAGGATTGAAATGGAAAGGTATGACAAAACTTTACGGGGCTCCTTTGTAAAGTATATTAGATAACATATCGACCAAGTCTTTTCTTTTTCACTTCTCAGGCCGATCAAATAGAAACGATACAAGTATGAGGTTTCATCAACCAAGATCAGCGCCTAGTTCACCCACATCGGATAGAAGGCCTATCGATTTTACATCTCCACCTAAATCGCCAAATGGTTTCACAGCCACCACTAGTTATAGAAAAGATCTTCGATTACGTAACAGTAATTTCACTGATTCGAGGTTCGTTTTTACAGTTTCTACTTCGAAGTATCAATTTCTATTATAAAGTCAAGCATGCACTGTTTGAATTACAATAGGAAACAATATTCGCCATTAAGCCCTAGTTCCCCGGAAGAATCTGATTCTCCACCAGAAAGAGTGAATATCGATCTAATGCAGGAACTCCGTCATGTGATATTTCCAAATAGTCCACCCGTTGATAGAACAGTACGTATATCTTTAATTTACACTTGCTACGTAGAAATGTATGGGAAAATTTCTAATAAGCATAAGTTTGAAAACATTTCAATTATGAAGTAACAGAGTATTTTACACGAAGCAATAATGGTGTAGAAGTGTCCTTATGTAATTTCAATGTATTGCAAGACGTTGCTTATTGTGTTGCGTATATGTGTATGCAATCAACATCAATAGCATGATCAGAATCATTCAAAATGATAGAATTAGCTAGGACGATAACAATGATATATTTACATGTAAATACACGTTGAAACATGTGTAAATCGTATATCATGCATGTACAATCCCCGGACATCTTAATACGAATCACACAAAGTAATATAGTACGTAATAAAGTAATACAAATTTTTATTACATTAAAATATAATAAATGAAAAAATTATTATTTGGTGCAATTAAAAAAAAAAAAAATTTAGTTTTAAAATATGCATGTGAAATAAAGGATATGAAGTAGCATATATATTACACGTATATAGAGAATCGTATTAAGCACTTGTTTTTTTATTCAACAGATATATAAGAATGTTTCATGCATCACTTTCAGTTGAAACCAGTGCGCAGTTTAGACAGCTTGAGACCTGCATGGAGTGGGCATATACGGCACGGCCCTCCACCTAGTACAATTGTCACAAACCAAACTGTCACTCCTTCCGTAAAAACTACATCCTGTACTCCGCATTCCACCACGTTGATCAATTCGGCCAATCAATCGAGCATCATGCTAAATACAAACGACAACACGTCAAGCTCTCAAATTAGCGCAAATAATAGAACGTTTCCGTTTAGCGCGTTGGACTCGAAACAACCAAATAAAACGGGAGAGGAAACCGATAGATCGTCGCTTCTGCCCGTTTCACAGAGAAGCAACGATAACATTCAGTCGAACAATTTTTTACACGAGATTCACGCAGTTGAATTTACGAAATACAATACTTCGTCGTATTCTCGGAAAGCTGACGTAAAACAATGTACAAGCGATGTTGAAAATTCTGCGGGAAGCACCACGTTTTACGGCGACGATGCTTACCCAATACACGATTCTGATCTTTACCCGAAAGAGAACGATCCTTTTGACACTAGCAAAGTATTTATGCTTCCCTATTTGCAATCACCGATCTTTCAAGCTACAAATGCATCGTTGCCTGTTAATTGTCACGTTCCATCCCATGTATACAATAGTACATCTTGTCCTGCATATTCAAAGGTAAACACCGTCATTCATTATTTGTTCTGTGACTATATTCACAAAGTCATTATGCAATCTAATGTGTTATTGTACGTTTATCGTTCCCTGTGTTTAAGAAATCCTCCGTCTCACTGACAAGTTTAGCTTTTTTTTTTTTCTTTTTTTCTTCTCTGATTCACGCTCACAATTTATTTCCAAAAGGTGGTAGATCGATATTTTCATTTTTTAACAAGACGTTTCTGTTATTGTTCGTAGGAGTCTCCCGAAGTGCCAGATTTAATTAGATTAGATTCGACAACGAGCAACGACGACTTCGACCCGCTACTTTCTAAATCATCCGAATGTTCTAAACAAATGACTCAATCGTTGAATATACCTGAAATGAGCGAAGGTCTTAGTAATCCTTTGTACCCCTACTTTCAACCATTGCACAAAAGTAACGATAAGCAACAGAGATCTTCCGACAATGCCGGTGATTTGGATTTGCTGCAAGCCTACGGTTTGGATTTCAATAAGTTCAACATAAGCAACGGCGACTCGCCATCGAAAAATTCCACGGTGTGCAACACATCCGAAAGCAGTATTAATATCGGTAGTACATTCAGTTTAGGGTTAAACACGCCTGCCATTAAGTCACAAAATAACTGGACAAAATTCGAATAAGAAGTAAATTCAATTACCAATCACATATCACAATTGTATATACAATGTTAATACTGTTTTCTTGTTTTGTTATTCATGCCAATACAAATATCATGGAACATGCTTACAAAAACATAGTTTCTACGAATAGGGATTTTACAGTAAAATGATCGTAGATTTCGATGATTTGTAATACTAGCCATTAGTAAATACGGAATACAATGATTTGATTTTGTAGCACAAATGTAGCGATAATACGCCCTTATACATTTTTTATATCGAGAAGTGACAAAATAACATTTACGATATTCACGAAATTGATTTTGTGCAATTTCTAAGTCATTAGTTCTTCAGATTTATTTGTAAATTTACGTACGAAAGTTTGTTTCAATCGATATGTTTAATTGAAATTTAAGATATATTTTGGAATATTTCATATTATCGAGACGAATTCTTACGACATTTATATATACTAATGTTATGATAATCATTACATTACAAAATTGTAGTAAGATAATATTTACAGAATAGTGGATATAACTCGTATTAGTTCATCAAACTTTCTTTTTAACATGATCGTTAAAATAAGTAAATTAATAGTATTTTTTCGTAACTGATTTATAGGAATAATCGATCGGAACAAATTAAGTACTTTTATTGAAATTAGTAGTTCGTTCTTGTTAGATTTTAAATATATTAAATTTAATAGTTGTTGCATTTATTGGCAATGCTTTATAATAAATTAATACGAAAAGTAACTTTTCTCACAACACTATGATTATTTACGCTCCCTACATCGCTCGTTCTATTTCACGAAGTGCTAATTTAAAAAGACGCGAGTTGATCTTACAAAAGTATGCGTCGATGAATAAAGGCAACAAACGTTTAATAAAATATAATTTAATAAATAAGAGGGTAATCCGGAGCCTAAAGAATTCAAGTATTACATTGCACGTAGCACTGACAATGCATCAATAACTCGTTGCAATTCTCCTTCATTATTTCTTAGCTTCTCTTTGTTACTATTTTGTATATCCAACGGTACTTTAACATTATACTCAGGAACTTCCATAGCCTGCTTAGTTTTATGGATAATGTCTATTAATTGCTCCTCCTTTTTGCCAAGTTTTTCCAACTCCTTCTTTGGATCAATCAAGCCCTTGGACACGTTTAAACAAATTTAATTAGATTAAACAGCTCTAGTATATATCAACATTAAGTTTTTATTCTACCTTAGTAGTAATTATTTACCTTCAACAATAGATGTACTTGAACTTTGTCTGTAACAGTAACGATGGCACATCCCGTTGGTGGTGTCTCTATACTGATTGTAGAATAAGCGAGGGTTTCTATCAACAATCGATATTCCAGAAGTTTTTCTTTCAAGCTATTGCTACTGCATACGAGAAATGCTTCTGTCTTTATTTTGTTCGGTAAGTTATACGTTGCACGCGCTGATCGAATATTTTTTATCACTTTGTTCGCAAAATCAATGTCCTTCTCGATTTCTTCGTTCCTCCAATTACACTATAAACCGATCGTATGATTATATTATATTTTTATGAACAAAAAAAAAAAATTATGAATAATCAAACAGAAATATTTGCCAATACCTCCGATACTTCTGGATATGGACTGATGCAAATACTGGGATAAAACTGTTTCTTGCGAGGTAAGCGTTGATAAAGTTCTTCTGTTATAAACGGCATGAAAGGGCTTAACAATCTTAATCCTACGTCTAGTGTCTTAAATAAGGTTTCTTTAGCTGCGTATTTTCTATTGCTATCGTTACTTTGAAATACTGGTTTCAAATACTCCTAAAACAGTAATCCACATTAATTAATTAATTAATTAATTACGATATAGTAATTTACTTTAAAAGAAAACTTTTATATGTAATATACAAACCAAATAAATATCACATAAATCGTATAGCCAAAGATTATAGCAAGCAGTGGTGACAGTCGGAAAATCGTACTGTGCCATTGCTTCATCACAGACTTTTACCGCATAACTTACACGGGAAAGCATCCAAGAGTCTATATTCGTTTTAGAATACAACTAACGACACAAAAATCAATATTTTTTTATCCAAGTATACTAAAATTTTTAATACAGATTTTTTAAAACATCTGTTTACCTGTTTCTTACTATCATTGTGATCGTGTATTTTACAACCACACTGCGATAATATTTTGCCTTCCTCTGCCCGAAATATAGACTGTTCTTGTTCAGTGTAAGACGCCATATGCTTGTACCAACGATGTAAATGAGGATAGTTTGTTAAATTAGTACCTAATACGGTAAAATTTTGATAAACCTTGGTGTCAATTTGCGAAGGGCTGTATCCATCTAAATAAGGATAGTCTGCTAAATAATTATTCAATGCATCTTGCACGCAATCCTCGTTTAGGGTATTTTGATACCAATCATTATCACCTATCGTATTTTCGCTATGGCCGTTGTTAACTGCCTACGACAAAAAATAATGCGTGTAAAAACTTTGCAAGCCCCCCTGTGATGATTAATATTAAAATTAAGTTTTACCGATTGAACACGTTCATCGTAATCGAAATTAGAATCTAGATACATGAGAGAGAATTTCGTCGCATTCCATATTTTATTACAGAAAAATCGATATCCTTGTACACGAAGAATATCAAGATTAATATCACGACCTTGCATCGTGTAAGCGCAAAGTGCAAACCTTAAAGCATCAGTTCCACATTCAGGAATTCCTTGCGGATAGTCACGTTTTTGCCCCTCTATGGCATATTTAAGCTCTTTTGGATCCAAATTTGAATCCATTAGTTGTTTATGAAGATTCTAAATGAAGATAATATTTAAATAATCGCTGAAATGGAAAAAGTAACAACGCGCGCGCACGCACACGCATACACACCTCTAACGATATTCCATTAATTACATCCATAGGATCTATAACATTTCCCAGTGATTTGCTCATTTTCCTTCCATGAGCATCTCGTACCATCGCGTGCAAATATACCTCTCTGCAAAATTATTTTTTTATTATACACGTTTAATTGTGAAAAAATAAAATATGAGAGTGAAAAGGTATTTACGCACTTGAAAGGTAATTTTCCTAATAACTTTTGTCCTAAAAAGACCATCCTTGCTATCCAGAAAAATAAAATATCATGCCCAGTCTCTAATAATGTACCAGGATAAAATGCTTCAAGTTCTTTTGTCTAAAGTACAATTATTTTATTTTAATATTAAATAACGAAACTAATCGGTATAAGTAAATTGTATGAAAGAAATCACTTCTACATGTACCTTATCTGGCCACCCGAATATCGAGAATGGAAACAGACCAGAAGAGAACCACGTATCCAGTACGTCAGGATCTTGCTCAACAGTAATATTACCTACATTCGTGCCCAACTGCTTTGCAGCTTTCCTTTTAGCCTCTTTTTCTGAATGTGCGCTCACCCAATAATCATCGTCTAACTAAGTAATATGAATTGTACTATAAAATGAAAAAAAAAAATTCCAACTCGACATTCTCTGAAATTACCTTGACATTTCTGACCGCATTAATTACTTTAACGCAATAAGCAGGAATACGATGACCCCACCATAATTGACGAGATATACACCAATCTCTGATATTCTCCATCCAATGGTACCAAATTTTCTTATATTGATCAGGAATAATTTTCAGTTCGCCAGATTTTACGGCGTCCATTGCCTTTGCAGCCATCTCACTACACTTTACATACCTAATAACAAAATAACAAATGTAATTTATTTCATTGTGCGTTTTAATAATTACAAATATGTAACCACCATTGAGGTTTCATCAACGGTTCAACAACATCTTTAGATCTACTGCATATTGGCACTACCATAGGATTGTCTCTGATTTCAACCAATAAATTTCTCGCAGTTAATTCTTTTATTATCGCTGCTCTAGCATGAAATCGTTTCATTCCCTGCAAAGAGGATACTTTTGAAAATGTCAATTAATTTTTAGGCGATGAAACAAAACACGATATATAATTTTTCCTAATACATACTGTGAATTGTCCATAATCCCCAATAATATTCCCATTATCGTCGAAAATAGTGATAAACGGCAAATTATGTCTTTTTCCTACTTCATAATCATTGGGATCGTGAGCTGGTGTAATTTTTACAGCACCTTTTTGAAAAAATCATTTTAAATTACCAGTGCTTTGATTGAATCAGGATTTCTTATTGAATCTAACTGATACTGACCTGTACCAAATTCCATATCAACAAATTCATCAGCTACAATTGGTAATTTTTTGTTGCAAAACGGATGCTGTACATATTTCCCAATTAAATGAGAGTATCTAGTATCTTTCGGATGAACCGCGACAGCTGTATCTCCGAGCATTGTCTCAATACGGGTGGTAGCCACAATTATTTTCTCTTTCGAGTTTGCTACCTCGTAAATGAACAACACCAGAACTCCAAATTCTATCTTCTCTTGGTATCCAGGAATTGAAAGTAACGTCCGACCCGTTAATTCAAGTTTATCGACCTTGAAAACATAAAACGAACGTTGGATTCGAGGGGACGAACAATCGAAAAGTTACTATTCAGTCAAAAATATTTACTTCTATATCGGAAATAGCGCTCTTTAGCGTGCAGGACCAATTGACTAATCTATTGCTTCTGTAAATTACACCCTCGTCGTGCAGTCTTATAAACGCTTCCGTAACAGCGCGACACAATTTTGGATCCATGGTGAAACAAACTCTGTCCCAATCAAACGATCCGCCCAACTTCTTCAATTGCAAGTAAATTCTGTTCCCTTTTCTGCAACGTATTAATTATATACAACTGTATCGCATGTTTGTATTATACATAATCTGTTCAAACATACTCCTCCTTCCATTTCCAAACTTTTTCTATAAATTTTTCTCTTCCAATATCATGACGCGTCTTCTTCTCCTCCTTCCAGAGTTTTTTTTCAACAACCACCTGGGTAGCAATACCTGCATGATCGCAGCCAGGGTTCCATAGTGTCGTACGCCCTTTCATACGGTTCCTAGTCAATCGTCAAACGTTCTTTACACAAAATTATTATTTAAAAACGGTCGAATCACAATACTCGAGCAAAATTACATTGTGTCTCTATAGAATAAGTATTGTAGTAATCTATATTTCATCTTGTGTTTCTATAGAATAAATTACGTACTTCTATGTAATGTATATTATAGTTCAGGGATTGTTTTACCATCTTGTGATAGCATCTTCTACAGCATTCGTTAAAGCATGCCCAAGATGAAGAAACCCGGTCACATTGGGAGGAGGTATCACCATAACAAACTTTCCCTTGGGATTTGGTTTTAATATGTCCTTTCTCTGCAAAATGTGTAAAAATCACAATAAGACAACAAGGAAGCTTCGAGACTAATCTTTTATCAAAATATATTTCTATAACGTACATTATATTCAGGCTTGAAGAAACCTTGTTTTTCCCACCATGCATACCATGCAGCCTCAACATATTTTGGGCTGTACGTATCAGGCATTGGACAAGTGACGTTTTTCTTATCCCCGACGGGTGTATTTACCGCATATGCAGTTGATTCTTTGGATTCCTTTTTCCTTTCGACTTTCTGAAACATAAGAACATTTATAATCGAAAGAAGCCTCTCTGTTAGAGAGGAGTTACGAGTTGCGTAACTAAAGAAAAGAAGGCCATATGGATAATACGAGACTTGGCGACTGAAGACGAAAAGAAGTCCAAAGTTTCAATAGTTTTACCTCAATTTTGTCTTTCACTTTCAGAACTTTGTCATTCTCTTTCTTTTCCTGCTTCTGCTTAAACTTGTCCAACTTTGCTTGCTTTTTCGCCTCTTTCTGTAGTTGTTTCGCGCTCTTCTGCGGAGCTTCAATCTCGCCGTTCATTTCCCCGGTTCTCATGTCGACCGTCTCATCAATTTTGTCTTACGTTTCCTCCCGAGCGTTCAATTCCTGTAACACAAATCGGCTGACGACACACTTTCAAAAATTATACAGTCAGCCATGCGCTTTCTCCACGCCACCGTCGGTGACAAGATCAGACTTCGATCAGAATTCATTGTTGCGACGAACAAAATATTTCATTGCATTTCTTTTGCTAAACGCAAGATGGCACGGAGATAAAAATTAAATTGCAGTTCTAAGTTATATTTTTATCCAGCGGATTAGAAAACGAACAAACTATAGAATCCCTATGTCTAGTTACATACATGAAGAATAATATGAGGCAAAAATTAAGTCGCGATTCTAGGTTATATTTTTATTTCTAAAGAACTAGCAAACGAACATACTATAGAATCCCTAGTTACATATGTGGAGAACAATGTGAAATAAAAATTAAATTGCAGTCCTAGATTATATTTATGTCCAGAGAATTAACAAACAAACAAATTATAAAGTCCCTATTCCTAGTTACATATATGGAGAACAATGTGAGGTTATATTTGTTACTTTCGAAAATTAATTAAAGCATTGCTTGAAAAGCAAAAATAAAGTAGCGTTACATTACATGCTGGTGTATACAATTAGAATAATGAAAAACAAATGTATCTGTCAATAAAAAAAAATTTATTAATTGAATCAGTCTTTCTGTTTCCTGGATTTTAGTCACGTGGTTTTATTTATTTCCCCTAACGAAACGTAAGATCGTATACGCAAAGAAAAAAAAGTTCAACGTTAGATACAGAAACGAGCAAACTGTCTATTTACAAAAACAATAACACGTTTTATTTCTATAATTGTTGTATATTTATTGTAAATTTTACTTAACACTGAAAGTATTCGTCGAACTTCGTTAGTATCCATACTTATTTAACTCTATCTTTTATTATTCGTGCCAAACACGTGTAATCGGTTTACCGGTATTCATGCGTGCGAGAAAATAACCTGTTTGACAACGTACACGCGCGAAAAGTAAAATTGTATGTAAAAAGTAAAAAATTGTTATGCAATTTAAGATATTGTGAACTAGTTTCATAGTTTTTCACTTCTGTGGTTTTAAACAAAGAGGTGGCCGCGATGGATCGCACAGGTATAGGAAATTCGCTAGGAAGGAACTTGACGTCTCCGCGGAAACGCATGTCAATCGTTCAATCTTTGAAGAAGAGTAATTCGTAAGTGCCTTGCATATGTAGATTCAAATTGGTGAAACGTTAACTACGAATTTGTATATATTTTTTTACTTTTCTATTCTTTTTTTCAGAGCGATAAGCGTCTCTGGACGATCAAACCAATCGGTACAGATAATATGTAAAACGCCGAGTCACGTTGTGGAGAGCTTCGGATCCTCCTTACCTGTACTTGTTACAGAAGCATTGACATTCGTTGACAAAAATACAGCTGTTAGTGTCAATATCTCGATGGATGGTTGGGCCTGGCTTGTATGTGGCCGTAGACTGCTTGTGTGGCAATGCAAAACAACCATTCACGATTCGAAACAGAGGAGAACGTTTAAAAGCCAATGTCGCGAACTGTTATTACCTCAGAGTGATCTGGCTCACAAGGCAGAATGCATAGCAGTATGGTTGCCTCAGGGTCATCAGGTATTTAATATCTTGCTAACTGAATGAAAAAATCTCCCAGCCTTGAAACTAAGTTTGCTGCGTGATCGACGGAAGAAATCTGCCACTTTTTCCTTAGTGGCGCATTTCCTTTCGACTATTCATTTTTGTCAAAGTTTACTTTTGTTATTTCGTCAGCTTTGAATTAGCAACTCGATCGTAATTTAGTTTTTCTGCTTTTGTAACAATTTTTGGTAAAAATTTCAAGCGTCGACTAAATTACTGCCAATAATATTTGACTTTCTCAATCGTCAGGTGCCTAGCTGTATGGCTGTCTCTCCTGAGGGTATTGTACGTTTCTGGGTCAGCGTTGCACACGAAGGATCTTCCGTAGAAACAAGCGCAGAACTTGCCGGACAAGAAGTTGATTGTCTCACTTACATTCCTGGTCATGGGTGTATTTTGGCCACAACCACATGCACAGTAGCGTTGTTACAGCCACAGTTTGTTGGTGGTAAGAACAGCATTAACTGTCAAGTTCTTAGAACGAGTCAAGGATGGTTAGGCGGCATAGGAAGAAGAATGACTTCCCTGATTTTCGGAGCCATACCTCAGTCGCCGGTTACAGAAACTGTAAATTTCTCTATCGTGTATCGTTGAATTTTTAGTAACAGATGTAAAACGAATAGAAAGTATAGAATACAACCGGTTTGCTTCTGTTTCATAGAAATTAGTAAAAGTTACTTGCACAACCTTGGGAGACAGAGGATCGAGGGTTCTTATTTTAGCTGGCTCGTCTTTGCAATATTGGTCTTTCCTTCATAACGAACAAGAAAAGATGGAGTTTGACGAAGATATTGGATATATTATTTCGCAAGCTTTTCAACGAAAAATCTGGGTATGTAAAATATGTATATGTAAGAGTGTGTTTATTTATTTACTTTATTTTAGAAATCAAGTGTATGCAATCCGCAAAGTATGGAAACTTGGTTGATTGACATGCAATCCTGTAACGAAGGAATAGTTTTCTTAATGGCAGCTCATTGTGCTGACGCATCGCCTCTTATTGAATTTGCACTTGGTAATAATTGAAAAAATTGAGATACGCTTTATCATGGAGTTTCATGTTATATGGAATAATTAATATGTATCGATAGGTTTGATACAGTTATCTGGAACAACGTTAGCAAATACGTTTAAATGGTTTATACCAGTCAAGATTGATTCTATTTCGTATCACAATGACGCTGAATCAACGTTGGTTTCTTACCGTTTCATATTATGCGGTTGGGAAGCTATTATATATAATCAGTATGAAGTGCTTGTTGTGAATTGTAAGTTAAAGTCTATTGTAAAATTTCATACAGGCCTTTTTATACATTTTCGAACGAAACGATTTTAGGTATATCCGAGCACGAGCAAGATAAAATAGATTTAGTGCGGGGCGGAGAAGATAGTATTCTTGGCGGTGCACTGTGTTCAGGAACTCCAGTTTTATTTACTAAAAATTTCGGTTTGGTGTCCGTCATGCCGTCAGATTTTATGTTACAAGATTTCAATATGTTTGTGCTTATTTTACATACATCATCTTAGATATATATAGATATATATAATTTCATTGGAAATAAAATTCATAAATTTTTTAGGAGTTACACGGACAATGTTAGTGCGAACGTGGATTATAATTATCGACCAAGTTCAGCCGCGCAAAATTTTACCAGTCTTATCAGTAATGAAGAAATTCAAAACATGTACTACAGTTCTGACAGTGTCACGCAACTGCGTGCTGCATTTCTTTTCAGTTTACGACAAAATGAGGCAAGTGTATATTTTACCTCGTTCCGAGATTAACAATCTCGTTAACCGAATCATCCCACCATAGGCTCAATGCGAGGAAATTTTGTTGCATCTTTTTCCATTGCAAGAGGAACCAATAATGGACATAGATGCCACTCTTGATACGTTGATTTTAAAAGTCGCTAAAGATTTAATAGACGATTATCCGGCAAATGATCCACGTTGGTCAAATCACAGAGATTTGTGTAATTAAGTTTTTTACGTTCCATACTTGAATGCAGAATGAGTTTGCACAAATTTCATACATTGTGCGTATTTTATAATAATTATATATTTCTTTACAGCTATGACAATAAATGCTGTCACATCTATGCAAATACCCAATCAATTGGAAGGGAAGCAGAAAGCCATTGATTTGTTCGTAACGTTTCTAAAAGAACATGATTTGTGGAACAGAGTAAGTTAATTTGCGATATTATTTTATTACGCTGATGCGATATTATTACACCACATTTTCCGATTTAGTTCTGCGCTGTTACGTATAGAGGAATAATTATGTCTACGCCGCACGTTCTTGGAGAATACGCGGAAAAAATAGTTGCCGCACTGACTATATATAATCTTCAAAACAAGTAAATCTTTTTTATTTTTAATGAAAAGTATTTCTGCATATACGTTATCGTTCTATTTTGTTTTAAATTGTTATTCTGTTATTATCTTTGTTGTTTATTATTTCAAGGTACCCAGACATCGTAGATACAACGATGGAACAAACTTTAAGCCCCGAATCATACGTATCCGATGAATTAACCGCGCGTGACATATTTTATCGCCAAGTCAGTGCTGTTCATCAGTTTCTTCCCACGTTGGTAAATAACGCATCGGAAGTGACTCAGTCCGAAAGACCCATCCAACAAGTGGCAAATTATATCGTGCAAGTAAACGCCGTGTTATTGGTAAGTACAAGTCCAACGTGATTTGAACGATAAAAGAAAGGAGTAGCGTCAAAGTACAGTTTCAAAATACATTACTGACAATAGGGTATATTACACGAAGTAGTAAAATACCGGCAACACAACGCTGAACGATTCGTTCCGACGAGATGTTCAAACGCTATCACCGAGTATCTTCCATGGACAGCTGCGATTGGAAAACATGGTCTAAGAAATTGTCTCACTACAATGGTCAGTATTTATCAGTATTTATCAGTATTGTCAGTCGGTCAGAAATTTTCATCATTATTTAATTTATTTATTACAGTATAACTTGACTCTTAAACACGGCATAACCGGAACTAACGATTCAACAGTGAGAAACGAATTGTACGAGCAGTTAATAAATTACATAGATTTAATATTGGACGGTCGGAAATGTCATTTAGAAAGCGTGAAAGGTACAGAGAAGTTCGAAGTACTTTTGAAGCAGTACGAAACAGACCGAATGAACTTGATTCAACCACTGAGTATGCGTTTTTTAGTTAAATCGTGTAACCAATTAGACAGAAGCGGATATTTATATCGAATAATTTGTAGTAAAGGAAGAACAGTACGACAGCGCTGCGATGTTAGCCGAAAAGTATTGCGATTTTGCGTCCCTTATACAGATATGCGAATTGACTAACAATAAGAGCCAGCTGGACGGTTATATGAAAAAATTCGCAGCTCAAGATTTCGTAGGATTCTTATTTTCATGGTGAATTTCCTTAGATGGATGGATAATCGTACAAAATATTTTGCAAATGTTGTTTTATACGATACAACGTTTCTTCATTTCACAGGTACGTGAAAGATGGTCGACAGGGTCAATTAGTAGAGAGATGTAGACGCGGCGGTACTGTCGAATTATCAAAAAAATTAGCGGAACATCCAACTCTATCGTGGGTGCAATTTGCCCTTACGGACGATTTACGCTTTGCTGCTAATACGCTTTACTCTTTAGCGATTCAGGAAAGTGAATTGGTGACGCGTAGGAAGGTACACGCTCGCTACGATTCTATCTTTTTAAGCTCCTCAAATATTTTTACTCATACGAATTACTCGTGTTTTCACAGTCGATGCTTTCTTTAGCAAAATTGGCGTTCCTCGCTTCCGATGACCTAGAGGAGCAAGTGAGAAATCATGTGAAAAAAATCGACAACGAATTGGCATTGGTTGCTTATCAAGAAGAATTGCCAACTCAAGTACTTACGACGTATGGTTACGACGTAGAGAAATTACGTGTATTTACACCGACAGAATTAATTACGGTATTGCTTTCTATTATGCACACCTTTTTTGTTTTGTGTAACATATTTGACGCATTTGTTGGACGTTTTTGTAATTGGCGTAGTTGTATACATCTGAAGATAACATTGATGCGAACGAGTATGACTTCAAGAAAGCTCTGGATTTGCTCGAATACGTGGAGCAAGAGGATGAAAAGGTTTCTTTAAAATTGCAAATTTGGGCACGAGCTGCTAAACGGGATCAGTGGGATACTCTGGGAAAGAATCCTGAACAACAAGTACAAGAAACGATATTTTTCAAACTAATGGATCTTGCACACTTTACAGGTATATCGTTAATTGTTAAAGAAATAATTGCTTGATCGTTCGATTTATAATAGTACATGTGCGAATAAAATGTATTTTCGTTCCATCTTCGACACAGGTGGTCGAGTAAACGAATTTCTTCCACCGGTTGATATGCTTTTGATAGAACCCGAATTAGGAAATCTTGCCGCATCGAGTAACTTTCAATTCCTGATTAAGTTTGTGTACGAGTATGCATATAACAATTATTAATCTACCTGAACGATTGTAAGTAAAAATTTGTATTTTTTTAAGTAATAAATAAATTTCTACACGATATAGTAATATAAATGGTATGTTAAAAAAATTGCGTAAGTAATAGTATCCATAAAAAGAAATAAATATAAATATTGCAGTTCACACAAATATTCGAAATGCAAATAAGGCTAGAATATTCAACGAGATCAATACTGTATTTTTGTCCGCAGAATTATGAACATTTTGTTGATTTGTTCTTATTATGTATCTTACTTGATCCGGTGTTTTACAGTCTATTTCTGAAATTTTCAAGACGTATTAAAAGTTACATTGAAGCTATGTCAAGTATAGATATATTTAAAAGCTAGATGTATTATATTTATAATAGCTAATGTTTACCTGCACATTTATACAAAGAAGTTACGTTTTGTATTCGAAGATAAAAATTAGGACAAGCTGAAGTGTTGGTACATTTAAAGTGATCGATCAATGTAACTTCCTTATAGCCAGATAATTCTGTGCACTGTAAATTTTGTCTATCGTTGGGATGAAATCCTAACCATGAACAGGCTTTCATTGTACCATAGCCAAAAGTATGAATCTGCAAAGTTAATATTACGATAAAACTGAAAGAAATAAAGATAATCGTTTACACAATTTGCCCTTTGAATACAAACCGTAACTATTATTTTTTTCATATTTCGCTTCCAGTGTGAATGTATCCTGTAAGTGATAGATTTCGAAGGGCTTACATAATCTTCCCACTGGGAAATAATGTTTTTAGTTACATTTACATCTGCAGTTATCATGGGTCTTAATATTCGTGGAACTGAAAATATATAGAATGAATATCTTATATATTAAATACAAATCTTAATTACTTAAGCGATAAAACATACTTCTCGATACATATTGAGTAATTGCGTCGATATTGGAATTCTTTATCATATAATCTTCTTCCCATAAAATAAACGACCTGAATAAATTTTCATTATACCGCGATACGTAATATATAAAATAAACTTCTAAAAAATTAAAGGAAAAAAGAAAAGATTATTGAAATTTATCGGTTTTAGTTCACGTTTAAAATTTGTATTTTTACCTGGAAAAATATATTTTAATTGACGTAATAACATTGTTGCCGATTTTTTTTCATCGTTGGATATGTGTGCTGATGGAATTAAAAGCACGATTACCTGACCAAAATTTCCAATTATTTTGTTTTTATGATTGAGCTCCCATGTGTTTTTCAAATAAGTGAATACCGTTTCCAAAATTCGAGTGTAATTAAATCCTGTCGACCCTAGAAATACATCATTCGTGATCGTACGAAGAAAAATTTTCACAGAGTAGCAAATCTTACACGTAGCATTGGTAAAATTGTTTAACGCTTGAAACGCGGTTGATGGACTATTTGTTACATTTAACAGCCATTCTGCTGAAGTGCCATGTATTATACCCATTTTTGATCCATACATTGATACATCCAAATCCTGTATAAGACTCCTGTATAAGATACGTTTAAAATACAGAGTTTAAAAATGAAAACGTGAGATACATCTTGTTAACATATACCGTAGCTTACGCAAGAAAATCTTTTGTATATTCTATCGTCCATGCGCCATCGAATACAATCAGTGCTTCTATTTGGGGTTGTTTTACTTGATGGCACGGTAGTTCAGGGAACAAGTAATTGCTCGCATACGTGTAAAACTTTTCAATTGCAATATTAACCATTTGTTGCAACACTTCAGGGGAAATATATGCAATGCTTTTACGATAAGCTAACATTTGAGCTATGGCGTAGGTCTGTCGCAAACGATATTTGCCAATATAAAATATAAAATATACATAGTATTTATAACAATAGTATTAATAATTAGAGGCAACCTGTTCATTTAGAATAGTCTTTGGTACTGCGTATAAAAATGTTTGTGCTCGATCGCAAGCTTTCACGTTTGTATTAAAGGTGACACCTTCGTGCGAGTAATACATTTCCAAGATTTGACTGAGTCGAAGGCTGTAGAAATCTTGGATCCAAGTCTGTAAATAACTTGCAATAATCATTCCTGAAATAAGCAGTTGTTACAAACAAACGATTAACAGGTATTTAATAAAAATACCGAAGACGTTAATTTACCGTCAATGCCTCCTATTAATTCAGCTCGAGTTGCATCAAAATTGTCATGTAAACTTGTGAGGTAATAAATTGTTGGACGCATCATATTTTGCCAGAATCCTGTTGCACCAAGAGTCATGTTATTTCCTAGTAAGGGACCTTGGTACACGACCATTTCCGCTAATTCACCTAATTGAACGGAATATTCTGTACGTTAATATTACATAGCATATATGTTTTTATTAATTAAAATAATAAATTTAAAAATTTTATTTTTTGATAATTATATAATTGAATTCACAATTAATGGTAATAAACCTAAAATATTGAAAATATAAAAAATAATCAACATCTATATCTATACATAATTATAAATAAAATGAAAACTTCATTCTACTTAAAAATCTAAAATAATAATAACTTTGAACGAATAAAATCGAAATAATTATTAATAAAATAAATAATAACTCTTTAATAATATATGTCAGTTGTATAAAATTATTTACACACATGTTATTAATACACGTTATTGACAATGTTTTTTACCTGCAATCGTTGTTAACCATATATTATCAATTTTCACAGATGAAGCCATTAAAGCATCGTACCACATGAGTGGTTTGTGAATCATCTGATTTCTTGGTAAAACAAAATCGACTTCCTCTTCGTTGTATTTTAAATTGTTTGTAGAATTAATTTCTAATGGAAAAGGAGAACTGTTTAACGAGACTTTGCGACAAGATCAAGTGTACCAACAACGTTATACCTAAAGGAGGTGTCTCTGAACTTGCAATCAATTGATTTACAGCAACATTCTGATGTTGGAGACATGCAGCAATTGCTCCTATAACTGCCCCAGGAGTAATGGTACCGTACGGAGTTAGGATTACTCCTTGTTGTCTTGGACAGTTCCACATATCAGTAAACGTAGTATTTCCTAAATAATAATTGTTTTATTGTTATTGACTTAAATATCTTCTTCTCTTTCTTTTTTCTAAATAATTACCTATTAATTTTTCTATAGTATGACCACATGATTTATATTTGTTTTCATTGTCAGGCTTCGAAACTGTGTTTGAAATAGCTTGGTGAAGCATGCATTGTTCCTTCTGTGAAAGTATATGAACCGGTAATACTTTTGCATTGCCTGGAACTAATTCCTCTATCAATTTATATTTAATATATTGTGATCCTGTTCCACTGAATGGAAGCACATCTTCCGTGACTTGAATATTCTGTTGGTATTCGATACCATCAAATTTAAATCTATAATTTGTAAATATAAATATATACTTATTATTTTGCAGTAGAATAGACAGATATTAACAATTGGACGTATTACAACCTGTGTAATATCGATGAAGACATTAGTCTCATGTCTATTGTTGAATAGGATTCCTTTTCCATCTTCTGTATAATGTCTACCAATATACGCAAGTTCAATGGATGTTGAGGATTGAATGTTGCATTGTTTCTATAACATTCTCTAAGTGATTTGGGTACACTTGTTTGCGACCATATTAACTGCAATTCTATCGTGCAGAAAAATACTTAATATGACATTATAGTTCATGATTTATTCTCCTAATATGTTAGTCAATATATTTTATTAAAATTTGTGGCAACTTACCGCAACATATGATCAATAGAACAATTTTGTCAAACGCCATAATTAAATTATATAGAAATTTGTGTTATTAAAAATCTAACGTTTACTCTTTGATGTCCATATCTACTCGAATCTTCATAATGATTCACTGTCGTGTACAAATCAAAAAAAATCTTCCTCTATTTAATATTTGATAAGATAATAGTAAGTAGAAATATCTAGGTTCTTCTAAAATAAAATTTCAGCGTTTATAAAAGAAATTTTTTTATTATTATTAACAATTTTAATTCAGACATGTTGCAAGCGTTAACTTTAGTTTAATTTAAAAAGGGCGTTAACTTTGGTTTAATTTAAAATGATTATATTATTTTAACAAAGATTTACTCGTTTCTGCAATAAAATGAATTGGTATTTCATGTTTGAGAAATGTAGTAAATTTAATAATGTACAACAAAAACAATAGACAAAATTATTTATTTTTATTAACTGATTCTATTTAATATTTCTGGAATTCTGAGATTACTAGTTTTAGTAAAAAACCTGTGATATCTGTGATAAAGTAGAGAATGTTACTCATGTAATGTATTATCTTATCTGATAGCTATCATATCTTCGGATAGGTGTGGTGTATTACTTTACTAAACGAAGTTGAACCAGTATCATATATATTCTGTACTGAGAGTGACTAAAATTACTTATGGTATGTATTTTATAACTTTCTAAATGTAATTCATTTCACGCTTGTTGCTTCAACTATAAAATATATTTAACAATCGACCGCACAATATTTTATACATTTTTTATACGCTGTGTTACTTTGCGTGTAAAAAATCTTTCTTCTAATTTACAAACCATCAAGTTACAGGAATTGAAGTATTAATTGTGCACTTTCTACACATCCACCCGCAGTAAGATGGCAAAATTTTTGTATTTTTTTATTTTTATCACCCTAAGTAAGTATTCTTATATAAGCCGGCGCAAGATCAAACATGATGTAGTTTATAATTTCGTTGTTGTTTATTTTCAGCTGTACGGGCACAGGAAAACGCAGCTCGAAATCTCTCGCCGTCTCTTCGAGAGTGTTATGATAACAAATATCTTTTGGAAAGAGATAATAGACTACCGTATACTTTGAATACGTTTATCGCGATACTTCGCAAGATTGAAAACACAGAGGGTCTCAATATGGATTTGAGAACTTTGTCCGTTGCACTCTTGCATCGGTAAGTTCAACACACACTATAGAGCAGTAACATTGAGTGAGAAGACAACTTCGTTGGTTCTGATTCACAGTTTTCGACAAGATGGTATAGTCCCGAATCCCCAAATCCCCGATCAAGATGGGATATCACCGTATTCACCAAGTAGTTTTGAATTCGTTCGTTTCGCTGAAACTTTACGGCTCATACCAGGAAATGCTTTGATGTTCCCCAATAACAGCATCACCGACGTTGAAAGAGTACGTAGTATGTGTGATACAGGCTGTCGCGTCGTGTTTATACATCTATTTCTCTAATGCTGTTAACCATCACATTGCAGTGTACGTTGCACTTCATGTTATCAAGCAGCGTTGAAATTTTTCAAAGAGGAGACGAAGCAAAAGTCTGCAGATTCTCGGATAAGTACAGATATCCGAGAGATATCAAGGGCAGGAACAAAGCAGCGACTGAAAGCCCTATCAACGACGTGGAGACATTGTCGTCCGACGAGATGTAAGTAGAAGAAGCAATTTCCGTTGCGCGCTGTGTACGTAACGTTCGCAATCGATATCAGAAAAGTGAAATGTAATTTTTTCCGCAGAAAAAGTATGACTCACCGTAAAACCGAAGGTAAACACATTACGATTGATCCGAATTCGCGATATCCAGAAGTACCGCCTAATCATCCAGATAGTGCGCGAATGATGGAATTGCCTCGTAGTAAATGCCCTATACAGAACGGCGTTGTGAAAACTTTGTGAGTTTGTGAGATTTGTTGAGATACAATTCGAGACCAATTATTTTGTCGAGAAAAAAAAAACCAACCTTATGTTTTTAGGTGGGGTACAACTTCTCTTGGTGTGGTGCTGGCTGGTATAGCTGCGGCCACGCAACCGGAAACAGCCAAACTTCCCGAGTTACTCTCATCCGACGTTTTAAGAAGGAATGACACAGATTTACAGGGACGAACTTTGGAAAATAAGTGGCTCGCGACTCTAGCAGGTGATACGAATCCTTTGAGATGGAAATGAAGTTGACAAAGCGTTCCGCAGATGTGTGACGTTGAATAACTACTGAAATCTTACAGGAGATCTGGCGGAAGTAGCTTTAAGGCAAGGCCCTAAAAGCAAAGATGCCAAGTTCAGCGTTGGATTAGACGGCAACTGGAACTCCACCGCTTTGCCACGATGGTATTTCTTGAATTCGAATAACAATTACGAAATGACAACGGCGGAAATCAGAGGGGACTTGGACGGCTTGATTTTGGCCGACGAGATTTACAAGTGGTATTCTGCGATACCTAGTTTGAGGCTGTCGCAAATTTTCGACATGTACTACAGCTCGTTAGGATTCTTCGACTCGTCCATCAGAGCGTGCAATCGGAGAACAATGTTCACAGCCGTTGCGCCAAACGACACGTTGGTCTCGCAGGTGAATTGGTTTGATACATCCGGTAATGAAACTTCGAAAGACAAAAATCTTTTTCCTTTGTTGGGTGCTATTGATATTTGCTTGTAGACGTACAGTGCTTCTATAGTGTTGGAGGATCTGGCACACGCAACGCTCGAATATCCGGTATTTGAAAAGTTCTCGGTACAAGCGGTAAACGAATTAGTGAAATATGTGCGTAAGTACGAACGATTCACATAGATTTACGTCAGGTTAGACGGAGAAACGATTCATTTCGTTTGATGTTTTTATAGCCACGTCTATGAACAACGACCTTTCTTGTGCTGACACGGATAAATCGTATGGTTTCGATCAAATATCTGTCGACTTGACGATTATCTTGGACACGAACTGGAAGTACTCTGTGATAAAACCTATCCTTGCGAATTTACTAGAAAGTATAGACGTTAATCAATTTAATTCCAACTTTACGTTGATAAATGGTCAAGATGGAACACCAATGATCAACAGCACTTTCAGCATTTTGGATTTCTATGCTTATAATTCATCTCATTATGAAAATGGTACGTACCATAGTTACGTGTGTCGATGATAAGTTATGATAACAATACTGTATGAAATAATTCTTTTCAGTTACTCACGGTTTCGATTTACCAAAGTCGCTTAAAGAATTGGAAGCACATTTGATAAATAAATTAAATACTGAACGTATTCATGGTGTGGCTGGTGCACGTTCTAGCATTGTTTTAATTGTTCCACAGATTTCTGATATATCTAAAAACGATAAAGATTATTGTTTGCAAACTATACAGCGAATGCGGGAATACATTCCAGGTAAAGTTTTGTATCACTGTGGAATGTGTGACGAGCTTCTATATTAAATGAGTATTTGCATAGTTTTCATTACCGATTTTTTCAGATACAATTATACTTTTTATGGCAGTATCCAAAGATTCGTGGTCCGATCTAGTACAGAATCGCACGACAGATTTATTTTCTATTAGCACCGAAGATACAGAAGAGAGTTTACGACCTATAAATAATGTAGTTTCAAGAATAAAGCAAGGTAAAGAAAATAAATATCTTAATGTTGGTCTCCTCATCGTATACATAAATGAAAGAATAATCATTGTGAAATTTGTTGCAGTTCCCAAGCGTTTAATCAACTCTCAGTGTGGATCAGATTATGTTCCATATGGACGGATAAATTCGTATGATGATTACATTTTACCAAATGGTACTAATTTTTACAAGTTGCATCCCAATTACTTTTTTAATCACCAAAATACAACAATAGTAAAGGTAGGTTTCCTTTTAAATATTATTCCATGTGCACTTTCATGTATAGTATACACATGCACATATATTCCGTAACTTTAAATTCGAGAAACTATTTTTTTCTAAATGAAGCATTCTTGATTTTTATCTTATTTCATATTATATTACAAGTAATTATTTTCAGATTCAAAGTTTCGGATCAGACAGTTTGATTGTATGTTCATCACGAGACGAAAATGCAATGGAAACATCTAAATCATGTGCATCGGTATCCAATAACGTACACAGCATTACAATTTCCTGTAATGATGCCGTTTTTATTCGCGATTGCCCGCCACTTTATATATCAGTGACTTCAAACTCCACAAGTACTCCTTACCGTTGTACCGGTAAGCATATTAAATAAATATAGTACAAAAATTATAGTACTGAATAATTGATGTTGATAATTAAACATTTGTTTTTAGATCAACGAGTTTGCAGAATTCCTAGTATGATAAAATATACTGTATCCTATGAAAACCTTGTGTGTACTAGTGGAGCAACTAGACTTGCATTTAATTTTTCTATTTTAATGATAGTTTTAGTTTTATTAAATATGCAATAATTGCCAAATTTTATACATGAATTTAATTAAATTTAAAATATCTAATTATATGGCAATTTAATCAATAAGATAACAAAGATTGTCTGTTTTTGAATAACGACATTCTACATAAAAATGTTCAGTATTTATCTATAAAATTAAATTTTATATAATATAATATAAAAATCAATCAATTACACGTGTAATATTTTTATACAACAAACTGTAATAATAATTTATACACAAGTTTTATAATAATAAATAATATATACCTCTTGTAACGTGAAACTATGCTTCAAATAAAAGGTTTACAAAGAGCAATTGTGTGATCTATTCCACAGGCAACCTTTTTCACTTGAGCTCCTACAGTGACCTGTAAAAATTGCCCTTTGTAATAATACTACCTTTTAATAACATCATACAATGGAAAACTTTACCTTCAATGGAAAGTACTGGTCTTTCAAATCCCCTAATCCTAAAGATCCAAATTTATTACAACCCCACATATACAAATCACCCATGTTGGTCAAGGCTGCAAGATGACTCATGCCACAAAATATCTTTACCACCTACAAAAAGAATTACGTTATTTTTATTTTCTTCCCAGGCAGCGCGATCAAAAAGTCTAATTATGTTTGGATCACGATGTGCAACAACTGTCGATATGTTTGTATTTTGTCAAAGTCAACACGTTCAACTTTACTCGTTCATCGCATTCTTTTATCAAGAGTATGTGCGCCGTGACAATTTTATGATACTTATGGCCCTCTGGTCTTAGTTTTATACTATTAACCAATAACTGTATAAACAAGTGAGGGGCGCGTACTTGGGCAATACCGTTAGACCCATAAAGTAATTGCAAGATTTACTCAAGACCTGCAAATAGCATGTTGACTGTTGGAAAACGATTTACTTTTCCAATGAATTCCAATGAATCATCCTTCCGTGTGATCGGGAAGGACACAGAGAATCGACTTTAGATAAACGACAATGCATGGAATTATATATTCTCGCTACTTCACTCTATTACCTGCTATTTAGTTATCGGTCTATCTTGTCGCGTTCATTGTCACTATTCACAACTCACGCATTTCCGAAACATTTATGTTTATGAAAGCATGTCGGACGTACATGAAATAAGCCCTATCGCGCTATTTATACGAGATTTCTTTAATAATCTCTATGACTCGGTCAAACTTATAGCAAACTTACTTTTGTATTCTTCTGATATGCATTATTTCCGAAAAGTACAGATGGAATTTTCGTTGGTTGTGAAACTTTTTTAACTTCGGGACCAAGACCAAGAATACCATAACCCCATACATAAACATCACCTGTATCTAAAAAATTCATATAATAAACTGTTACAGTATGCAATTGTAAAAAATAATTAAGTACTCGAATAAATACTTACTGTTTAATACCATACAAAAGCAGCCACCACTGGCAATATCTACAATATGACCTAACTGTTTCAATACGTCTAACTCTGTGGCTATGTTTACCTGTTGATTTTCACCTTCCATAAATAACTGTGCATATTCGGAATTGCCCCAACCGAATACGGTTCCTTTGTCTGTAACCACGTAAGGTTCAAATCGCGTTAATATTTCCTTAATACTTACTTCTATACGAAATAAAATTTTACAATTTATCATGGTATTAATACATGAATATTGCAGATACCGCTGAGTGCTAGTACACAGTCTGCGACGCATGCAATTTTTATAATATGCTGCCCAGCCAAGTCCCCTTTCACCAAACTTGGCCTGTACTCATTTCGATAATGTGCCAATCCAGTTTGTCCATCCGCACCCCAACCAAAGGTATACACTTCACCAGATTCTGTCAAGAGTACGCTATCACATAGCAGTAAAGGAAAAATTCTCAAATGTTATAACTGACTAAATGTGAAATGTTACAAACTTTCATACCTGTGATCTTGACCAGCTGTCACGGCTTTGACCTTTTTCTCCTTTATGTCAGATATATGATGAATGACCCTACTCTTTTCATAATTCTCATTCGGTATTATAGGACGACCACATTGTCCATATGCATTGTTTCCCAGTGTAAACAAACCTTCGTTCGTAAGTACCAATAAATGCGCTCTTCCAGCTGCCATGTCTAGCACTTTAGCGGAAGAATCTTTGACTGGCAAATTAATGGGTCTAGGTTCGGTTATCAAGCTGTTGGGAAATCTTTTGTCCATTTCGTTGAAACCTAGTGGCGCATTAAACAAACTAGACTTTGACCTTGCGTCGAGTAGTAATTCGACAGAAATTGAGTAAGTAAAAATAAGTTCAAAACGACTTTTCTTACCAAGCTGAGAATCTGTGTTTATCCCGCTTCCGTACAAAATATTCTTATCCTTGGATCTCACGGCAAAAGCAGTGAAACCATAACCACATGTTATATTCGTTACGTCGTGTCTCTCTCCAAAAACCAATCTTTTTGGTTTTGGAATATAAGAGATGCCCTTGTCGAACATTGTTGTTTTCAAAGTACCAAGAGCACCATGATCCGCTAAACCCCAGACGTACACTCTGTGATCTCTTTCGTCACTTATTGAATATCGAAAAACTAAAATGAAATATTACAGATTAATAATGTCAGGAATGTTGTTAGTTAATGTTATAAATTAATACAAAGAAGAGCCTTTGAAAACTTGTGTGCGTTTACATAAATATTATCAATGATATATATTAATGAATATAACATAATACAATACTAATATTGAAATATTATCAATGAAACTTCTCTTGCATCTAATTCCCTCACCTGGCAAAGGTTTCGAGACTGACGTTTTATTTTCGATTTTGTTAAGCTGTACAATTCTACTCGAATGTTGCACGCTCCTTCTCAAGCTCGTTTTCATCGTGTTTAGCATGCTTGTCGCAGTTCTTTCATTTAAAAAACTTCACGCGTTTCGAGTAATTTTATTCGTCGATCGAATCGTCGGTTGACCTTCGATCAACTAATAAATCACAAAACTTGCTAATTATTTCAATCGAACAAAGAAGCCAAAGTTTGATTTTTCACGTTAATCCTCAACTTCCTGCCCTCATCCGAGTCAGAGTCGAAGCTGAAGATGTCGTTTCATGTGCAGCGACCAGAAATTATTTAAGCGCGGGTAATTCAAATAACGAAATCGCAATAGAAACTGAACAAATCGAAACTTATTTGAGGAAATAGAGATGGCTTATTACGTTAGATTGAATTTGGTTTCTTTTTTTTTGTTTATTAAAATTTAAAAATAGGAATCTAAACATTTCAGAATTCGCGACGGAAAATCGTTCGAAAAATTACGAGATCGATTTTTCCTGTAAAAATAAAACGAGAAGACGCGAAATGGAAAAAATAAAATCTCCGAGGGAATTTCTGTCACAAATGAGATGCACTCGCATACCTCGTCTGTGCTGTCGAAGTACATTCCCGTCGGTAAAGACGGGACGGCATACCGACCAGAGTCGCGCTAGTCGCTCGTATGAAAATAGATTCGCAGGGGCGAGCTCTCGCTAGTCAGAGGTGCGTTGCTCTAGATGTAATTCGTGGCAGTTCTGGCGAGTGAATTGGCAGCCATTTTTAAACTGCTTACTTAGTGTAATAGAGAGCAGGAAGGGCATGAATAATGAGAGATCAGACCGCGAGATAGTGAATATGTGAGCGTGTGACGGACGAGAGAACGACGAGACTCGTGGATCGGACGCGACGAACGGGGACTAAAGAGTTATTAAGGGGATCCGGTGGTGTTCGTTCCGAGGTGCGAACGTACGTCCCAAGCTGAGGGACGGTGCTTGAGCGAATACACTTCGTCCCCGTGAGATTGATGAAATGGTGAACTGTCAACACCTCCGCAGTATAGGGAATATGAACGTGACCCGTGGCAGCCCGTAACCGAGCACAGTAGATCGGTCCGCCTAAACCGAGAAGGAGATAGTTTCCCTTTCGATTTCAGTTAAGGTTAATCAGCCCTCGATGCCGCGGGGCCCCGGCTAGCAGAGCGCGAGATGTCGGTACTACCATGCGAGAGATCGACAAACGGAAAGATCGTGTCTCCCGGATGCTAAGTTCCTATAATAATGGCAGATAATGTGCACAGAAAATCGCACAAGCTGTCCGACGGTAGTAGAAAGATATCGAACCCAGTGCACCGTACCACCACCGAGACGATCCGGCTGGGCGAACCGGAGAGACTGTACCAGCCGGTTAGTCTGATCAGCCCGGGCAACGTGGTGACCGCAGCCAGTGGCAACCAGTGCCGGAAGAAGACGTCCTCCTTCCAGATAACCAGCGTCACCGTTGGCTCCCGCATGAGCAATGACGCCGGCGAGGACTCGAACGACGACCTCGACGAGTCGCACACGGAGGACAACTCGGTGGAGCACTCACGCATCACCGACATCGAGACGCCTAGCTACTCGGAAGACACGTTCTCCAAGGAGGACGTGTTCTTCAACGCGGGCAACGCCGCGCTCAGCACCGCCCCGGTGATCCCGACCAGCTCCCAGTACGGCCTGGCGATCGTCCCCTCCGAGGGGAACAACGTCAGCAACTCGGTAAACGACAGCAATATCAACACACTGGACATCACGTCCGTCACTGACAACAACATCATCAACCTGCTCTCGAGCAATGCCAAGCAGGACGCGGACCTGCGCGAGGTACACTCGCACGGCAGGAACGAGAGGTTCAAGGTGGTGAAGATCGAGAGCACCGAGCCGTTCAAGAGGGGCAGGTGGACTTGCATGGACTATCTGGACCACACGTCAGTGAACCAACCGACGGCGATCAGCACACCGAAGGTGTCCGATCCGAATGAGGTATGCATATCATACGGGGTGACGGACAGCGGGATCGTCGTGCCAGACGCACCCAAGCAGCAGCAGCAGCCTACGGTAGTCGTGCCCGAGGAGAAAGGCATGGGGATCGACGCGAACGGACAGGCACAAACTGTGCACGCAGACGTGCATACGTCGATCCAAGGTGTGCCAAGCAATCCAACACCAGTCTCGAGTGCTAGTTACGCGGTGAGCAACTCGATCGGCCCCAATGCGCAGCATAATCCAACGCAGGTTCAAACGCAGGCCAAAGTTCAACCGCCCTCGCAGATACCCCAGTACTTTCAGTCGTCGGCTCAGCAACTGGCTTCTCAGCAACAGCAACAGACTGGCCAGGGTTCCACGTTGCCCTCCAGCCTGCAGCCGACCCATCCCAGTAACTTGACTCAACCTCAGAGTATGCCCCAAGGTTCTATCCCTATAATAACACAGACTGGTAGTAGCAATGTGACGCCCCAACAAAGTATACCTCATTCGAAAGAAGATACCTATGTGACAGTGAACACAGCGCAAAGTCAGTCATTGCCGGTTCAGAATGTTTGCCAGCCTTCTGTTCAACAGACACCGGTGCCAACGTCACAGGCACCTAACATTCTTGTCACGCAGCAACAGCAGCAACATGCCCCTCAACAACAACAACAACAGCAGCAACATCCACCGGCTCAGCAGCAGCAGCAGCCACAGCCACAGCCTCAACAACAACAGCCTCAACCGCAGCAGCAGCAACAGCAGCAGCAGCAGCCTCAAGCTCAGCCTCAACCGCAAAGTCAGCCACAGCCTCAGCCCCAACAAGCAACATTACAGACACAGAAATCAATGGCTCAAATGTCCGAGCCATTGACTACCATACAAGGAATACAGGGCATCCAAAATATTCATAAAGTTCCTCAGACAGGCGCTCAGCAAACTTCGTCGACCATTCACGCTCCTGGAGCACCGGTGCAATCTCAAGTGATACCACAACCTTCTCAAATGCAGCCTCCAACAACCGGTAGCAGTGCTCAAGTACAAATGGCACAGGTATCCGCTAGTTGTCAGAACGTCGTTGGAGGTATGCAACAGGGGAATATGGCGTTTCATCAGCCAGATCCAGATCAGGACTCTATTTCAGGCATCGTAGCTGGATCCGCTCAGTCGGCTGACACGACCCTTTTAGAGTCGTTGACCGAAGTCACTCAAGGCAGCGATGAGCACCATACCCTCGAAGACAATGAAAGGTAGGCTTTGTCAGATGTACCCGTTATAGAAACGAGAATATTTTCTTCTCTTAGAAAAGTAGTTTTTGATAAGATTGTGAATTTACTTGCCACGGCATCTACGTGTACTTTGTAAATAAATTTTCGCATGTAATTTTCATTGCAGTATGTCGGGGACAAGCGCTGTAGCGATTGATAATAAGATTGAGCAAGCTATGGTAAGTGTTCCCCATCTCCGTCGTTGGGACAATTATCCGTTTGATGAATGAAAAACAATATCGGAAAAATTAATAAACGATCTTCTTGTAGGATCTTGTTAAGAGTCACTTGATGTTTGCTGTACGGGAAGAAGTCGAAGTACTCAAGGAAAAAATAGCCGAGCTTATGGATCGTATAAATCAATTGGAAGCTGAAAATTCAATCCTGAAAGCACACGCGACACCAGAAACGTTGGCTCAATTGAGTCAATCAACAACAAAATTACCCCAAAACAATTCAGGAAGTGGTCAATAGGTAATCATTGTACATAAGTTTCTATTAATACTTTGTCAAGTACATAACGGATAATATAATTATTGTATATAACTTTACGATTTTTAGAAATTTATAAACAATGAGATTTATTATATTATACATATTAACATTAGTAATCTTTTTTTTAAGTAAATTAAAGATAATAGATTATTTTTTACCATTTCAGTTTACTGTTTAGGAAATATATATATATATATAAATAATAATTTAAATCTGTAAATTCAATTTTCTTTCTTTTCAAAATGATAATCATTTTGGAAATATATATTGTTACGATCCTAGACAGAAACAAGGACATATATTGAGTGCATGCCAAGATTAAGCAGCATAAATAATGGAGTTGATATTGTTTTACGATAGATTCAAGATTTTGAACATGTTAAAAAAAAAAAGAAAAAAAAAGAAAGTATATAACAATACGAAATAGGCAGCTAGACATTCCTAGATTATTTTTCCTATTACCTTCGCATTTGGCCAATTTCATCTACCGTAAATTCAATTGAAGTGAAACGATTGATAATTTAACATAAGAGTCTAATGTTCAAGAAACATTTGTATAATTTTAAATTACATGTGATTTTACGTTGACATTTTATTATCATTTTCATTCTTAAAAACAGCTTTTTTATGTGAAACTGTGTAATTTTCAGTATCATTAAAAATATCAAGCCTCATATTTTGTAATCTATACTCTCGTGTTGTAGTCTCATTTTTAAAACGATATGTATTATAATCAACATGCTGAAATCCAGGAAAACGATTATTTACTGGTGTGCATTGAAAGAAAAAAAAAAAATCTACAATTTCCTGTCAACATTTTATGTTACATCTTAAACATGCCTAATAAAAAAATTTTTAATTGTATAATAATTTGTTAAAAATTCCTAACAAAATGGAAACGTATTACAATACACACAAAAAAAAAGCCAGCAGAACAAATACAAAATAATCATTTCTGATGATACGGGGTTGCCATTGATCGATTTTCTTTTTTTCTTTTTTTTGTTTTTCATGACTTTTAAAATGTTTTTATTCATTAAAATGATTGCTATAACGACTAAAGATGACATTTCAATATAAAATCTTATGATGGAAACCACGTCTTTTTTGTTCAATAAAACAAATCAGAATTCGTAATTACACGTTATAAATTTATAAATGTTTTATAAATTTTTGTTTTTAGGAAGGAAAAAAATAACAACATACAACTTCTTTTTCGTTTCTTATATCATTATCAATAATGTGACTTCTTTTTAGAGCTATTGCGCACAAACATGGTCACATAGTATATATAATATACATAATGCATATATAATATCTGTTATATTATATATATATTATGTATACATATAATTATATATATATAACATATATAATATATATATTATGTATATTATATATATATTATATATTATATATAGAATCTATATATTCATACAAATCCGAAATTCTTTGTCTGAATAGCAAGTAGTAGTTTATGTCTTAATATGTGACGAGAGCTGTACAATGGAAGATATAGTCTAGAAATACATGTATTTGCAGTTGGTAGATGATCATCTGCTGGTCGTAATGTCACGCTCGGCATTGGTTGAAAACCATCTTCGCTTGCCGGTAATGCTGGAGATCCTGTCCAAAAGTATACCTACAAAACAAAGAAAATGAGAATGTCATCGTGTATAAAAAAAGAAAAGAAAAAGAAAGGGCAAATATTTATAAAAAAAAAAAAAAAAAAAAAATGCTTATAAAATAAAAAATATAATTTCTTACCAAGTCTTGTCGTTCTGAATGCGACATTTTCTCAACGATAGACCATAACCATCGTTTAAACTTGGCTAATCTATCGGCAGGTTCTCCCGATTCATCGTTGAAAGAAGTGTATGATATTAAAACGGAAACATTGATATCACCGACTCCGTTCAACAAGAGCCTCAAGTCTTCAGATGTTAAACCGTCGAGCGCTCCCTCGGGTAGTACGTCGAACACTCCATCTCTCATAGCAAGCAAAGATTTCTCTTGTACCTTAATCATGCGGACTTCCGCGTATTTTCTCACATAGTCGTAAACATTACTCGCTGTTACTTCTATATCACGTCCGTTGGGAATAAGTTCAATCGATCCGCCTCCTTCTTCGGGACACAAATCAATACTGAAACAATGGAGAAGAAAACATTGGAGACGATTCTTCTTCGAGGAGAAGAGTTACACAACTTGAAATATTTCCGATAGTCGCTCACCTGAATGTAAGATCAAGAGCAGAGAATAGACTGTTGCTGTCCTTGGTCTCGGAATCGATCACAAGTTGTCTTAGGCTTTCGTAAATTACAGAGTCAAAAAATGCAAGATCATGGAAACGGATCGGTCTTCCCAAAATATATTTTATCACATGGCGGTTCAAAAATATCGGGCACAATTCATTTTGTAAAAGACACAATCCTATAAGTCTGGGCAATAAATTTTTCTTTTAATTTCACCGGCTGATTCACAGTCTCGTCGTTACTTCGATTTTTCTTATCTTATACTAATTGTTTGACATCGTTACCAACCTGCCCACATTTCTGAATGCGTTCAATCGCTCGTAACTGGCTCTCCCCTGTCGCGGCGTGTAAAAACCTCTTTTGCCCGGCGAGTAGAAAAGAGGGGCATTGTCCTCCGTGTCATCCAAAATACTGTTCTCAATCTTTTTCTTGGTAGCCCCGCAACGCGCGATCAAACTGAACACGTCGAGATCCAACAGCGCTTCCCTTGCCGACTCCTGGCTGTGACTACGGATTAATTCAAACGCCTCCTCTACTTTTTGCCGTAGAGCGTCTTCCGAAGCTAGTAACATCAACAGTTGCGCAGGGGACAGCTCTAACAGCATACCAGTTATTTTAGCAGCTAATGCGGGTTGCAATGCATAGACCTGTAACAAGGTAAACGATTAGCGTATCATTGTGAAAAGAAATCAAGTATCGTCGTTATCTTTCTTTCTTTTTTTTTTTTTTATTGTTAATTACTTTTGGATATAGCCTGTCCCCGAGTTGTTGTTGATGCATGGTCAAGTGATCGTTATTTGGATGACTGACAGGTAACGGATGGGAATTGGAGGATGAACTACCAGCCCCAGAATTATTGCTTCCTTCGACAGAACTGGATGGATGAAAAACTCGAGCTTCGAATGACAATGCTCTACGCGTCTCTCGACATTTTCCAGACGAACGAGGATTCTGGAATAAAGATACCTCTTGTAATTAAGGAAGAACAGACAAAAAAGAATTGTCCTTTTTTTTTCTTTTGTAACTGAAATTATACTCACTTGTCGTCTCAAATCGTGATCACGATCTCTGCTCTTTAGTTTCCGAAGTACGTTATATTGCGTGTATTTTGATCCTACTTGTGCCGCTTCCAAGTTGGGCAGTTTCTCGTTTGCAAGCAACGCCTTTAAAAAGAAAATGTAACAATTTTTTTTTTTTCTTTTCTTTTCAAGATGAGACATTACAAACGTAATCTCCATTGTGACGTTACAAACCTCCGCGATCGCGGTGTAAAAACTTCTAGTTACTCCAGTGCCTTCCCCAGGTTCATCCTTGAAGGTCACTTTAACGCGATGCACGGCCAACGGCGGTGCGTTGGTTGCGCGTCTATTGTACAAGTTGTAATGCGTATTTAATTCCTTCATTGTCTGCACTAACAGCTGCGTTCTGTCTCGTTCGACCTTTAAAAAAGAAAGAAAGAAGAGGATTTAATTTATACTACACTATATTTCGTTCCTCTAACCTCTTGCGCTGGCAACTGATTCGCGGACCATAACGAGTGACCAAACCGTATACAATAATTCGTCGCTTTCTTTTTTGAACTCGTCGGTATGATATCACTGAATAGAAATTATTACTTAAGAAGTAATAAATTTATTATTTGTTTTGTCCGAGTTGTATTGAAACATATTTAAAACTGAGGAAGTATTGCAATTTTGGGACAAAAAATTCTCGACGTGCGTGGCACGTCATTCCTCAACGCAAGAGGTTAAGCAATTAAAAACATTGCGATCAGTTACTTTCAACAGATTGATGTCTCTTTGCTGAGCGTTCCGAAGTTTCTCCATGTCTCTGCGAAATTTCGCTTCTTTCACTTGGAAACCACCCAGTTCGGACACGACCGAACCGGCTTCTAATCCGACATCCTCCATAAAAACTCGTCCGAACAGATCCAGAGACAAGCTCCAACGACCCAGCAGAATATTATGCGATATATTGGATCCGATAGACGAGACTGGATTCGTCTCGACCGTTTCGTGGGTCATTGACGCGTCGTGGTTCGAACCGGAAGTGTCCATCTCCTCCGTTACATTCTGCGTCGCTTCGTTCGATACGGGCATTTCTGACGCGCCAGCTTTACTTGGTTCCTTTAAAATTAAAACAACTGTGTTGTTTACACCCTCATTCTGCCAAATCCTCACGCGTTACTTCAACCTCTTAAATGCGTTTCTTATGAATATCTCTACAATGTTCTTTCTTTTTTTTTTTTTTTCTTTTTATCCTAAACTTTAACTAAAAGCAAATTTCTATATATTTACCGAAACAGTTCCAGCTCTAACAATAACGCTTCTATTCATTTTACACGTATCTCTATTGCTTTTGGTACTTCCTGCTGCTTGATCGTTTTGATTATTAGTAGAAACAATGATCGGAGCTCGATCGACTTGCTCCGCGACAAACGTATGATTGAACGATTTTGTCTTTTCCTACAATGTGGAAAGTAAATCTACATATTTCATTTTTTCGATGTAGGGAACCGTGCGACAAAAAAAAGAGAGAGAGAGAAAGGAAAGAGTTAGAATGAAAATGTAAAAATATAAATATAGATATCCTATTGTCGTTACACAACAATAGAATAACACTCAGGCTGAGAAATGAACGCTGTTTTTCATGCTTGGAGGAAATCTCGATACGAAGGTGAAAAAGAAAAAAAAAAAAAAAAATTCGAAATGCCAGGAAACGGCTGAGTAACTTAATCGGCTTTTCTACGTAAGGGAAACATTACCGTGTGCTTCGCAGACGTCGAGTCTCCAACGGTAACAGAGCTACGTCTAGCATCTGACGATGCAAAGGCAGATCTTTGAATAATTTGACTAAATGTCGGCGTGGGTATATTCTGATTATCAGCACCACGAGCGGACAGACTAAGTCTCGTTGGTAATCCCTCTAACGGATTTTGATTAGGACCTGCGCTTGTCGTCGGTTGCCTCGGTATACCGAAAAGATCCTCCCGCTTTGAGTGGGGTTGCAGTAAATGCGGCTGGTCGGCCAACGGCAACGCCTCGCTCATTACAGTGTCAAACGGATCAAGTGGCGGGCATCCGAGGCACAACGTCGAGTCTGATCTTTGCAAAAACGGATGCTTTCTTCCCTTTGGTACATTGTTGCTGTTACTGCCTGGTCCGCAGTTAGGAACCTGAAGTAAATCAGGGTAATCGACAGAGTCTGTCTCCAGTGCCGTAGGTACTGGCGAACTGTACTCCTCTCCCTCGTCATTGTCGTTCTCGTCCTGCAACATCATGTGATAAGACATTGTCGTACATATCGTCTGAGAAACACGGAAGGATAATAGAGAAGGGGGATTCGAACTCGATACGAACCTGATCGTTCCAACTTGTGTAATTCGACGACTCCTTTTGGCTATCTCCACGCGAGGACACTGGCTCCGACAGCGGTGAACGCATGTAATACACTAGCGCGTCAAAAACGTACGCCACGTGTCTCAGTGCAGAGACATCTAACACTGGCAAGCTGTCCCTGTGTTCGGCGTTGTGAGCACGCATTAAAGATAGGCAATACGACAAGAATTCACGTCTCGCCAAGTATACATCTCCACCTGGAAGCAACGCTCGTTAATAGGTTACTCGTTACTTTAATTCTCCTCTAGAGTATAACATAGTAATACAAAGATGTAGCATGTTCTTTGAGTAACTTTCCCAAGGGAAGGGATATAACGTATACCTTCGCGTTCTCTACTGTTTCTCGAAGGTTCGCCAACGCCTGCAAAACCAACGGTGAGTCTTGTAGAAGCTTGTGGAGTGGAGATATTGGAGCTCGTAGCGATACCACTGCGTTGATTCCGACCTGTATTTGATTGCAATGTCAACGACAGCGCAGCTGTATTCAACAGCCCAGAGAAATTGCCTCCGGACAACGACGAGGCATTGTTCAACGGATGCTCCGGATGCGTGGGATCCGCGCTACGTGTCAACGATACACCGAATCTCAATTGTGCCTCTGTTGCATCCATGACCGTGAGCAACCAATCCCACGTGGGTTTTAAATGCCCCTCGAGATACATCTGCAACCATACAATTGATATATATCCGTCATGTTCGCTCTGAATCACAACAATACTGTGTGATCGTCACGAATATAATAGAAAAGGAGAAAAGACAAAAAAAAATCGTACCTGCAGGTTCAACGCGTCTTGATAAGTAATCTCCATTAGTCGCGGCAAAGAGGGTGCTAGCGTTTTGTAATCTTGCATCATAACTAAAAGATCGGCTATCTGTCTAATAACAATTCCAAATGCACGTGCCAAACAAGTAGTGCTAGTGCCCATGATTATGGGCTCCTGCGCGGCTGCAACAGCGGACGTTGCAGTAGTGCGTCTTAAAGACGTAGAGTCAATGAAAACCAGATTACTGCCACCTGTTACTCGTAATCCAGTCGTACGCATATTTGAGTCGCGATTACGTATCGCCCATTGCATAGAAACAGGCGCGAGATTATTACGATGTAAATGGCCAGATGAACCACTGTAATAAGATTTCAGTAACAAAAACATGACCTTTGCGAGATAAGCTGGGAAGAATGATTATTGAATGAATTTTTAATTGGTAGGGCACTGCTGCAAAATGTACCTTTTAACGTACCTATTCTACACGCATAGTTAACAGACAACGCGCGTATAGTTGATTCAGACAGCACAGCGAAATTCTTTGTTAATTCTCTTCAATTCTTTCAAGCTTTACGAGCTTGCTTCGAATCGACTATACACGAGGTACAAGAGACAGGGGGGAGTGTCGCTCGAATTAGAAGTGATAGCTTTACCTTCGTCGCTCCAATTGATCGTCGCCGATCTGAAAGTCTTCGTTATCTTGCTCATCGGTTTCCCCTGCCTCGCTTTCATCGTCCTCCTGCTGACTCGACTCGCCAGACTCATCCTCCGGGAACAGTAAGATAGATCCCATTCCACCATCAGATCCTGCTGTAGCACCGGTTTGTACACTACGTTGCGCAGACGCTGCGTCTTGATTGCTGTGATTGTCGTCGGAGTCTGACTCCGTTTCTGCCTCCGCCAGCAGATCAAGCTCTGTGTCGGATTCACCGTCCCCCGCCTGTTCCTCACCCACACCTCCGCCGTTGCTATCAATCTCACCTAGCGGTTGACCAGCAACAGTCCCAGAGACCCCAGACTCTTCGTGCTCGCTGATGTCTCCATCAACGTCCATAGGAACTTCTGGTCGCACATCATTATTATATATTACGATTATACAAGCAAAATTAGAAAAAAAATTAAAAGTACTTTTATATATTGTATTTTAAAACACAATTGGCAAGATTTTTGATCATGGAAGTATAACTTGAAATAATCTTTCTAAAAAAAAAAAAAAAAAAAACAGACACTAGGTTCTATTGTTTTTAAGTTTCAATTCTTTAGATGTCAAGAAACTTTGAATTACATTATTCATATTTATCAAATCTGTGAAACATACCTTCGCCAGCTTCTGTCTCATCCATAGCAGAAACATCTCTGGCAATGGTAATATTATTATTTCCCTGTTGCGTTTGTAAAGTGGCATCCAGAGTCTGAGAGCTAACACCGCTGTGAGGTATTAGAGGTTCTATAGAAAACAATTCCTCAGAGCCGTTGATCACTTCCATTGCTGAGTTAGTCAAGGTAAACGGTGCTGTAGGGCGAGCAACACCTAATCTCACAGGTGCTATCAATGAGTCGGCAGTCTCGCACAATTCTTCGACGGCTAGTTTAATCAATGCTTGGAATACTTTACGACATTTCATTAAAGGTTGCAACGCTTGGCTGGTACTGAAATATGTTATAATACAAAATACATGAACAGATGAGAAACATAACAAAAAAAAAAAGCTCTTTCATACCTTCTTCGTTTTGTTGTATTGGGTGCCATTTCTATGGTAAAAATTACAAATATCCGAGCTACAGATCGAACAAATCGGCGAGCAACGTTATTCGCTTCTTCTTGTCGTCCGGGTATAGTATCATTTTGTAACTCTCGTATCAGGGTCGTTAAGAGAGTATCAAGCATCTAGGAGAAAAATTTTGCTACGTTACAAATGTCTTTTTTAATATATCAGAGATGAAAAATAAAACTGATATTCCTTCACCTCTGCACTGCATTTGAATAGCAACGAGTGAGTGAATTTATCAAGCAGGGCAGTACCGCTCTGACGACACAATTGGCCCTGATCCCCAAACAACTGCTCATTCCCATTCACAGAAACTCCCGACATGATCATGCACTGAACTGCTGGCCAATCGTCCAATAATCTTTCTAATGCTTTTCGATTAAAGCGAGGAGGTTCCAAATCGTGATCCGGCATATCTGGTACGTAAGTATCTAACCCTGTTCAGAATTAACTTTTAGCTTTTGCCTTTCACACGAGTAACTCTTACACCAAAGAGTGAAAACAAAAATTACCATCAGACGAAGGTCCCTTACGACTTGCAGATGCTGAACGTTGCCGCAGCGCGGAACGATATTGTCGTTGCTCTATCAATTGCCTTCCAACCGTTTGAACCAAGAAGAGTAGAATACTTTCTCCTCTGCAAAAGTGTAAAAGAAGAAAAAAAAGGAAACAATTTAATTTTAATCTTATACGACAGTAGTCCCTATTAATTTGTCGCACGTTTGTTTACCGTGAGTTGATCTTCGTCACGAGATCGGTATTTACTACGAGACGACAGAGAAGTTCGTAACGAGCACCTTGATGGCCCGCGATCAGCGCACGGCATTTGCACTTCTCCCAACAGTCGCAATAAGCCGTGGGTGAAGTGATTTTTATTCTACAGTCGTGTCCTCTGTGGCAAACGCGAGCACACTCTGTGCAGCAACACAAAGATCCGATCAAGCCGCAAGTTTTGCACTCGAAGATATCTTGATCAATGTGTTGGGTTCCGGTCCACGTGAAACTGCATGTGTCGTTGCAACATGTGACGAATAATGGCGACAAATCTGGATTAGCGTCTGCAGGGAGTATCATAGTTGAACATTCCTTCTGATCTTTTCCAACTCTATGAATAACATCCAGTAGAATGAGAGCCGCGTGATATGCTCGGACGGATACAGCAAGCATTAACGGTGTCTGGCCCTGGATATCCCTGTTAATTAAACATATGAACATTTAAGTTCTCTTCTCTAATTGCAAAAGTACTTCGTTCGTTCATAATCGATATAATTACTTTGCTGTGAGTAATTCTTTCAGGTGAGGTGCTAGCACGCTACTTTCACACATGTACTTTAATATGAGTAATGCATTGTTCCTTCTTTCAACAGAATCTATGATGTAAGTGTTGTTTGATGTTGCTCCAACGCCTGAAATTAGGGAGGTACTCATTTAGCAACGTGTAACAAAAGTTATAATTTAGAGAGAAAGGTGAAAACGAAAAAGCGTTCGATACACTTTTACCTGATTTGTTCATCATGGATATGCTAGCAGTACCAATGCTGAGCAAACTGTCCTCTTCTCCTGACGTGTTATCAAACGCTTCCGGCGGCCAACTTAAAGTTGGAATTGGTTCCTCAATAGGTGCTGACGGGCCGTCAACAGTGTTCGAAACCAACTCACGTTCAATACCTTCCGAACAGAATAAGAAATTAAAATAAATGATCCGCAACTTTTGAGGGAGCAGAATTATTCATGTGAAAAAAAAAGAGAAAAAAAAAAAGAAAATAAATTCGATACCTTGATCATTTTCTTTATTAGAAGTTGGCGAGCACATACTGATGCAAGCGTGCAAGATATTGCGATTACCATCACACCGTTCCATTAATATTGATTGAATCTGTGCTGCATTGTTCTTTTGATCTTGTTCCAAATTGCAAAATACCTGTTTAATGCTCTCATAATCGCACCTCAGTATACGCGGCATTAATAAGAGATTGTCAAATGCTAATGCAATAACTGCGACTTGGTTTTTCATATTGTTTGAATTTGAACAGGTCGGTATGGGAATGGTCGAAGCACCAATACACAAAACTGGAACCAAGTCCAGCCAATTTGGATCACGAATAGCATCGGCGCAATCCTTTGCTAATGGATAGATCGTATTGTTTCCATCTCTGAGTATCATGGAACACTCGATGTTTTCTCCTGAACTGGTCAAACTGATATTTTGAGGCTGCAAACCCAGGAACGACGATACGTCCGATGGGATATAACAATCTTGAACATATCTTCCAGTACTTAAATTGTACACCACGTAGCTTAATTTGCTAGCACTTTTTACTATCGCATGGATTCCTTGGCCATCAGTAGCGATGCTCAAAATACTATCGTTCGATCCTTCAACGATATTCACTCTTCGGGGTGTCCGTTGGAAACAGTCTGGAGCTCTGGGATTCATAGACGATTTTATCACTTGTATCTCGTCTTTTCTCAACAGCCTGCAATCAGCTAGCAGTTTAATTAATTCCTCGGTTGTTAAATCCTTGAAATCCGAGGTGCTGAAATCTTTCTCCTTGATCTCTTTTTCCTTCGAGTCCTTCGAGAAAAATTTCACGGCGACGTAACAACCGTCAACCTTTATGACTTTACCGATGGGCACTGTCTTTACATCCTCTACAAAAACAACATCTTTCAACTGCCATTCCTCCTCGTCTTTTCGCTCCGACTCTCCCTCACTTCGAGGTGCAACTCGCTTTTGTCTTTTGTGACTTGTCGTGATGCTGCCGGTATCGCTGCACGTGCTTGAAGCCGGCGATGGCGGTGGAGGCATATCGAGGCGATCAGTAGTTTCTTTGTTATTTGTTTTGTTGATATTACCCGCACCACTATTTCCATTCGTCTCTCGTTTCTCTGCATTAACGCTGGGCAAATGAGTTCCAGCTGGCAATATCTTAAATCTGTACGTGCTATCTAAATTCCACGCTGCCCCTAATAATTGCCCTACTTTTGGAACTCCGTTGGCAATGGTGAAACCTTAAAAAATATACCAAGATTTAGAATACCATAACAGATTATTTTTAAGCAGGTTATACACATATGATATTTATTATTTGACAAATTACCTATTGCCCCAGGGTGATATATAGGACTGTTTTTCATACAAACATGTGCGCCGTAACTAATATCGTTTGACGATACCGTGGATGATCTGTGTTTGCGCGATTTAGCCTTGTATTTTTCCCACAATTTTTTACGTTGTGCAAAAGGTAATACACCCCTATAAAAGTAAGAATGCAGTGATCAGTGTCGACGTTTACTTAATAAGCAGTTAGTTAAAATAATATATGTTTCAACGTACCACCAATACAATGCACCACTTTCAAGTTTAGCAACCGTATATAAAGCACAGGTGTGAAGGGATATTATTTTGTCCAGCGTGAACTCTGTGAAAGTTTGAGCTGGATGTTCAAGGCGAGAAGCAACATGCCCTACTAGTTCATCAAGCCAAGTAGCTACTTTGCCAGATTCGGTACTAATGGAGCATCGAATAGCTGTTGCAGATATATTAACTATCTTTTCTGTTGTTACTGCCAACCACGGAGCTTTCGGATGATGTATATTTGGATTCTACAACAAGTTTGTTTTTAATTTATCAGACTGCTCATATAAAATATTCAAACAAAAATTGATTGATTCATATACCTCTGGATGTTTGTACGGTTCAGACTCTGACCATTTCCACTGATATAACTGTCCTCCGGCAGAAACGGCAATTAATTCACTATAAAGCGATGCGATTTGTACAAAACGAGGAGCAAGATCGCTGCTGCGTTCGTGCCACCACTCTAATTCTTCCGATATCCATAATGGACTTTGAGCAGCCAACTCTTTCTTTTTATTATCTATGGAATTTTTTAATTGTGTAATGAAAATTATCACATGATTACGCAAAATTCGAAGAATTGGAAATGGACGTTCGAAAGTTTTAATCTTACCGGAATCTTTATCCCAAGAGTCTTTAAGTGCTGATTCCAGCCAACGTCTCGGGCCACAATATTGACGATCTCTCCATTTACTGAAATTATCCCGATCTCGATCTCGCTCAGAAGTACGTTCACCTTCTCTATCATTACCTATTCTACGTGAAGAGCTACCTCGACTGAAAAATGTAAATATTAAAAATGTACACATGTATCATAGATAAGTTAGGAAGCAATTAAAGAATAATTACTTTCTCATTCCAGTATATCCAAACATGTCTTCAGGAAACATAGAATCTGCGTCAATTATAACAGAGTGTTCATTACTAAATCCACCATCTAACAACGAAATGAGATCTTCCGGAACATAGGTATCTGCTGTATCTTCAGCATCATCACCTTCTTCGTCATCCCGTGACAGTAAGTTATTTACTGCTAAGTTTACATCTAAATTTGTACGCTAAGAAATATATTTCAATATTAAAGCATCTTAACGATACGATGATCGGTATACCAATCTTTTCTACTGAACAAACCTGTAATTCTCTAATAATAAGGTTACGACTTTTTCCCTGCAATACTACTTGAGCCTGTGTAATAAGATCTTCCGGTACAAACGGAGCAGGCACAGATGCAATAGGACGCGAACTGCTACCACTTCCTCCGCCCATGATTACACCTGGAGGGCCTATTCTGCCTCCACTGCTGCTCCCTCCACTACTACCACCACCGCGTATGGCGGAACTGCCACGCATGATTCTCGCACGTGATCTAGACATTCCTGCTCTGCTTCCGCTTCCGCTGCTAGTTCCACCGTTCGGTGCTGAATTCGAGTTATCAACATGGTTTTTATTTGTACTAGAATAATAAAAAAAATACATTTGTCATTTCAAAGTAGTAACGATATAACAAGTATGCTATGTTTCACTTCATTTTATAGCTTACTTTCTATTTGGTTCATTTTTACTTAAATCCAATCTGTCTGACAGTACTGTAAATGCAACTCTACAAATTTTATGATCTTCTGTAAGAAGGGCAATATGCGTCGGGCCAACCACGATGTGTTTTACTGCAACCTTCAAGCTACTAAATGCTGGCAATGTTACAAATCCATATCTGTTGATCTTTTCTGCCACTTCTTTTAATCTAAACGAACATGCAAAAAAAAAATTGATTATTCCTTCACATGATAATTTCAACTTTAAACAAAGATTAATGTTAACTAGACTAATTCCACTTTTTTTTCTTATCTACTTTATTTGTTATGTGTAAATAAATTACATTGGCAACAAGTACTTAAAAAAATTTTTGCCTACTATCATGTAGCAACAAAAGCTGTACAAATTTTTTTACATGGAATATATCATCATTACAGTACAAAAACTCGCTAAAATAACAAATAGACATTAATTTTTAAAATTAAAAAAAAACAACGTTAACGCAACGTGCAAAGGTATTTATTGAATGAAATGGAAAGGTCACTGTCTATAGCATGTAAGTAATTACATTTGTTTTTATAATCTAGAAGTATATTTAACAAAATATTCTTATTATCTCTTTAATAACAAATAAACGAATTCAACAAAATATTTTTATCATCTCTGTGTTCCACATATATAGACTATTGTATATGTATATATGTATGCATATATGTATATATTATATACACATTGCACATATACATATGTATAGATACACACATACATGTATATGTATAGTATATATATATATATATATATATAATATATATTCGTATAGTAAAGGAGACAATTCCCAAACTAAATGTACTCAAAATATATTTCATTTTTCCAAATACATAGCCACGTTTAATACGAACAGAACGGAGCGACATTTAACTCTCGAACGACATAAAAATCGAGCATGCCATGCAATTGTACGAGAACCACCTTTTCTAAATTGTCAGGAGATGAACGGATTTTCTGCTGACGATACGAACAAGGCAAACTTACAAAATGGGCAACGAACGGCGTGCACGATTACAATACGGAGCGGAGATAGGCATGGCAAAAGGGCAAACATACATCATAATGGGGAAAACCGACAAACGGACACACCGCAATCTTACCTGTCGTTTAGCTGGTCGTCTGTTCCAGGCAACGGATGCACAACGAAGTGTATGGACGTCATTTTATCAACGCTCGAGAGTTAGCTCCAATAGCCGAAAGGGGAACGTCGTTTCAACAGAACCGTACACACAATTTCACCGCACCGTCGAAACGATGTTCAGCCATGTTCCTCAAGAAACAACGAGCTACGTGTTCTCGAAGGCAAACGTAACAAGCGTGCGCCTCGCGTATTCGCAAACGCATTAAGAAAACCACGCTCGCACGAGGTTTGACGGGTTCACCGGTCGAGCAATTGAGATTAATCACACGTGCAACACAAAATTGTCCAAGGGATGAGGAACCGTGATTTCCGTGGAACGGCAACCGATCGTCCAGATGCTTCTACCGCTGTTGCTGTATTGGTGTTACTCGGGAGCGAGCGCACATCATGGCGACCGGTCGGCTATAATGGCGGACACGAATATCTAGTGATCGTTGTTCGGAGTTCTAACGCCATCTAAACGTGGCGAGAGATTTTTCCACGTACTTCCCATTCATCGTCTTTCGTTATTCGACTCTTGACGTAATTTTTGGCGGAAATACTTTTTTCTTTTTTCTGTTCCGTCTGTGTTTCAATTATTCTGTCACTCAGCCACGTACATTTCTAACACAATGTTCCAACAATAATTTCATTACGCCACTCGGAATGTCTCTATCGCGTTGATGTTCGGTCGCGTGCAATTGGTCAACGCGAGTTACGTAACGAATACGAATACACCGCGATGTGTATTTCACAGTGGAATCGCGCACATGACAATTCGCAGCAACAACTCGACTGGGGGGAAGAAAATTCGCTCGCGTTGCCGCGAACGGAGCAGGAACAAAATTGACGTATAATCAAATTTCAATCTGCTGCGGGCACGGGCGCGAGACTGGCCAATCAGAAAGAGAGATTCGCTGCACCCTAGAGGAACTGACGTTTCCACCGAGCCGCGCGAGGAAGAATCCGCGATACTTTCAAATAGTTCGACCAATTACGAATTTCGATTGGATTTATTAAAGAATCTTCAATTCAGAGGAAATTCGAATTGCCCGCGTTAAGGATTGATTATGAGTAAAAATTGGATCATTGCACTTTTAATCTCTTAAAGGTTAGCCACTATTGCGGCTTTCACGCCGCCTTTTTGAACTGTATGCAACTACAATGGCTCGTTTATCTCTCAATCGAAGAGAGTTGTATACAACGTTATGATTTTCAAATTTTTTATATAAAACAAACTTTATTTTTTCAAATTTCGAACTAATTTATTTAAACTCAATCGCTTCACTTCTAACCTCTTAGTTACGCCTTTTAGAACACCACTATAGTGGTGCTACTATACTATAGTCATTATCTTTCAAATTCTTTATATAAAACTTTAATTTGTTCATTTTTTTCAATTTCAAAATTTATTCAAGTTTATTGGAACGTAATTACGTAGTGTAAAACACCGCCGAATATGTTTCATTGTTACACTGTTTTTGCACAGTTTTGGACCAGGCTTTGTCTGTAAAGTATAGCTATGCAAAAAATCTCGTTAAGGGATTAATTGGATGTGCTGCGAGATTTTTTAAACATCTTTTTGTTGTTCGCGAAACGATACAGAAAGGGAAAATGATGGCTTAATTTCCTTTCCTCAAAACATAATTTTTTTCTTTCCCCCTTATTTTTACATATCGAACTCATTTATACAATGTATCGTCGCTTATAGTTCGAAACTTACCCGCTAGATTTGTAAACGAGCATTCCGAATTTATATATTACAGTTTCAAGAAAATAACTATTAAACTATGCATTATAGCACGATATACAAACACGAAAATATGTACAATCTTTATTTAATCATGTAAGACGTTTACACTTCCTTTCTTTCATGTCGTAATTAATGCAAAACAAATATTTGGCATTCGATATATATACTTTTGCTAGGCTTCGTTCATCGATACTTTAGTACCAATGTCTAAATATGTACAGAAAAACGAATCGTTTGAAGTTATTTTGTATACTCAGTTGCGTCAACCCGGACGCGAGATACATTCGAGCAATAATTACCCATCCTGATACGCGAAGATAAGTGTAACCCTAACGCACAAATAATTGTAACAAGCAATCGAATCTTTAATCTATACGCTTTAATAATATAAATAACGTTCGATTGTACTTCAAATATATTAAAAAGGCATGGTAACAGTAAACTTTCGTATTTTAGTACGAATATCTCTAGTATAATTTACGTTTCCTCTTTCATACGTAAATCTTTGATTTATATATGGAAGATGACGTAGGATCTGTACTGAACATAATTTGAGTCACGACAAAATTAACATACATCATCAACTGGACTAATATACAAGTCGCGGATCTTGATAAAAATCTTCCCTTTCAATACCGATTGCATTGAGAATTTTAAAAAATGTGTTCCTTACTCCTCGGTCCTCACGTGCTCGCATCGACTTCTTTTTTTATTTTTCTTAAAACTTTAACTAGATTTACACCTAAACTGTACACTATACAAATTGCTCGGTACTGGTAGCGCTAATGTCGAGCAAACGCCATGCAGCTTTTGGATTAAGTTCAGTAGGATCGCGACACAATACCCAGATGTAATTAACACGCATCACTTTCTCAGGATCTCCTTCAATGACATTTTTCTTCGCATCTCTCACGCACATGATTTGCTGGCATTGAAAGCTGATTATCAGAACCGGTCCTTGTTCCATTACTTTGCCCATTATTAAATCTACATTGTTGATATCTAAAATCGAAATGTCTTATTTTATCTAGAACAATTATGCAAGGAAGAATATATACACAAAATGTGAAAAATACCTAAGATTTTATTGTCTAACTGATATCCCAATTTCTCTACTTGTAATAATGGTTGCGCTAGTAATTTGTACGGAGCTTCGTGACACCAGTCTTTTAAAATCTCGAGATTCCCCCTTACCATAGCTTCCAAAATATTTGGAATAATGTCTGTTTCGCAGTATTTTAAAAATTGTACCCTATCGAAGCTAGGATCTAGTTTACAAATTTCTGTCAGCGTTTCTGACAAGTCTGTCTTTTGAAATAGTCCTCCAACTATGTCTGTAACTTTGTCTGTCAGTAGTCTAGAGGCACGAATTACAGGATTGTCGGACTCCTCGTATTTGATCTTCCATTCCAGTACTTTATTCACATATGGATTTTTATCCTTCGAAAAAGATACAATTATTACACAATTCTGCAAATACAGGGCACAATCTGATTACATTAAATTACATACCTTAAAATGTTGCCACGATTGATAAAATTTAGAATCTTTATGCAATTCAACACCAGTGGCGTCTTCGTTAGGTTGAACAACTTTGCTATCTGTTGATTCTACTACATCTTTCCTTTTCCTTAACACTTTGGGTGGAACATATACTCTCCCTACAATTTCAATTAAAAAAAAAATTTTTACAAAGCCTTATATCAAACTATAAAAAATTGCTCACCATGCATTCCTTGATGATCCAATTCCTCACGTACAGCTTCCGCAGTTTGCGATATCGTTTGAAATGCAGTTGTTTTACCTAAAGCCTGACTCTTTTCAGATATTGTCTCCGCTGCTCCTTTTGCAGATTTTGTTATTTCCTCGCTCAGCTGACCAGCTTTCTTTCCTAATTCTGTTTTACTCGCTTCTTCAAGAACTTCTTGTACCTATGTGATATCATTCAATTAATATCTACCATACTTGTGAGTTTTATTAAAACATTACTCTTCACTTGCACCTTTCCCTTTAAGGATTCTAACTTTTCCTTGAGAGCCTCAGATCCTTTGGTAGCTTCAGATTCAACTGCTTGAAATTTCTGTCTAGCAGAACGCAATGCTTCCGACTGTTCCAGTTTCTCTGCTTCTTCCCTAAACTTTTTCAAAGACTCTTTCATCTCTTTATTCTTTTGAATTTCTTGCTTGATATTCTCGATAAACTGAGAAATGAAACTAGGTCTTCTCGCTGGATTCGAATAAAATCTGACCTAAAGAAACACATTGTAGTAATTGAACGAATCTACGCTTCATTCCAACAATGTTTTAGAAACAAGACTCACTGATAAACCTTGTACATCTGTGATTTGAGGTAACTGTGATCGTAGCACGACATTGTAAATACATATTGTTGAGCCATCCCTGGGAAGTTTTTTTTTAGATCGAGCAGATCTTGTGATACCAATAAGGCTAGTTCTACACACAGAAAAATTCTGAAACTATATAAAAAAAAAAAATGTATACATAACAAATATATATATATATATA